>CM021103.1:392496760-392782845 GCA_007115665.2 Sequoiadendron giganteum | reverse complement strand
TCCTAAGTTGAAGCAAATACAAAGCGTTTAAAACAATAGCGTTTCATTCTCTCACGCAAACACGGGAAGAAAACGACGTTGCAAGAAGAAAAATGACAGGGAGAAGAAAAACGAGGGCACACTTTTTTAACCCGTGGGAATTCCGTCTGAGTTTCAACTTCTTCCTGCATTTACATTTTTGAACAAACAATGAATCGATTTTGCTAGATTTACAAGCTAAGTTTTATTTATTTTTGACAAATGCTATATATTAAACCTTAAAGATCTTAAATATTTTTATGAATGCAACGTTTTGCAGCTTTGCTAGTTTTTATTTATTTTATAACAAATGTTACTTTTATTTGGTAGTTTTTATTTATTTTATAAATAATGCTAATATATTTTTATAATTTTATTTATTGATTTGCAAAAAATATTTGAAATATATATATATATATATATATAAGAGTCTATAAGTATTTACAAAATTTAATTTTTTTAATTTAATTTATTTTTAAAGCTTATTATTTAATATATTAACTTATAATTAAAAGAAAATTGAAAACTTTTAATTTAATTTACTTTATTTTTAAAATAAAAAATAAAAAATGATTGAAATATATTAATTTATATTATGATAATAATAAATAGTAGAAAAGAAAAAAATAACAAAAATAATTATTGTAAATAAAATTTGAAATTTCATATCATTATTAAGGTTTTAAACTCTAATTTTGATTTATATATGATGAAATTAGTAATATGTTCTAAAAATTTAGTTTATATGTGTGTTTTTTAAGAATATTTTAAAAATTTGTGTATTTTCAAATGTTCGATAAATTTTTCGAGTCATTGTCGAGTTTTTCCCTAAGTTTTTTCTGAGTCCCGAGTTTTTAAAATTTTTGGATCTGTCGAGTTATTGCTGAGTCTGAGTTTTTCAACTATGGTTGAGACACAAAGTTTCTCACATAGCGAACTGCACTAGTGAAATGCTCTCTACTCTCAGCCAACTCTGATGCTATTGTTTCTTCTATCTTAGCCTTGAAGATCAACTGTGTCCTCCAAGTGTAGACAGCTTCTTTATCTTTTGCATCTGTAACTGACTCATATGACAATCCCAGGTTGGCAATCAAGATCTCATCCCTAGGTCTACTAATAGCCAAGTCACGCTCCTCATCCTGAAGTTGAAGACGGAGCTCATGTGCATTGTACCGCAACTGGTATAACTCTGAAAGTACAAGGAGGCCTCTAGTAACAAACTCCTCCTCCCACTCATCTAACCACTCGCCATATGCAACCAAGTGATCAAGCTGACCCTGTTCTGCTGGCGGTTCTAACATCAGTGGGAGTGCAGCGACAACATTCCCTATCCTGTGTACAAGGCTAGAAATGTATTGGCGAAACTATTGTATTTCAACCTTGAGGGCTGACTTATCTTCTCTATCCTTCACCATTCTATCCCTTGCGCTATCTGTGGCAACCTGTAGGAGATCAATCTTCGTCTGGCGAGTACTTCTACCGGAGTTGACTGTGATCACTTCGAAGTCTTGAGCTTCCATCTCGTTTAGACTCTTATCCTCTGGAGGCACGACAATCTCCATGACGATCTCCTTACCTGCATTCCTCTCAATGTGAACTTGTTTCTTGATCCTCTTGTCAGGCGCATCTTGATACGCATGATCAAAATCTGAATGATCAAGCACATAAGATGGCTGCCTTCTCTTTCTTCCCAGCTGACTCTCAAGCCAAGACGAATCCCAACTAATCCCACTGGAATGATCCGTACTAGTCATGAGAGGTTCTGACAACAGTGAATGTGTAGAGGTGTCACTACGAGGTGGAGAGTCCAAGTCCAAATCGATGTGAATTGGAACTAGAGGCTGCTCTGGTGTCGGTGATGGCATATGTGGCTGATCCTCAGGCTGCGGTGGACTCTGAACAACTTCTCTGACAGGTTCTACATGCGAAACAGCAAAGAGTTCCTTTCCCTTTGAGTTATTAGGCACCGGATTCTTCTTAGGAGGGTTACTCCTCTTCTTCTGTTTGGGTTTTGACGAGGAAGGTAGTGAAACTCCCACTGATGGCGGCTTTGCTCTAGGCATAGTTACCCTCCTGGTCCTTCTACTTTCTAGATAAAGCATACTATTCTGGATGACTCTGCTCGACCTCTCCTTCACCGATGAAAACTATTTGGCGTACCAATCAACTGTCGGTAGTGGTTGTCCATCAATTGTTCTCTGTAAAACTGAGGAAATGCATCTCCCTCATCCTCTGACAAACCTTCCACCTCTTCTACCAAGAAGATAGATATCTGCGGAAGAGAGAACCTATTGTAGCTGCGCCTACGCACCTCGAAGTCATCCTCGCAATTCACCTAGTAATCCTCCATTGTAGGTTTATGATAAGAGTGACTACCAAGGCGTGCTTCGTAATGACCCCAAGGATCATATGTGCATGTGTCAACCAGATACTTGAGTTTGCAATTCTCCAACTCCTTCCCTACAACTTTAGCATCAACTATTGTCTTGCACCAATATATCCTGAACTGCATATGAAAGTTGGCAGCCTGTTTACGCTTGTGGCGCAAATGTTTGTGAACCTCATACAGCTGCCTCAGGAACTCCATGAATACTATCTTATTTGAGAGATAACGTGGTAGCATAGCTGGATTTCCTATGTATCCGTAGACACGGATGTAGGTGTATGTAGGGAACTGAATGTACCAGTCTGCCCAATCTTCCATTACTGCTCTAGCAACTGCCGAGATACGAATGTGCAACTCCTAGTCCAAGTTTCTCACTGTATAAGTCAAGAAAGCCTCCTGCACACGTTTGAAATGTCTTTCAGCCTTCGTGAACTCGAGTTGATCTTAGTAACGATAGACTTTCTGTGCACTGAGTATGCCCACTGTGTTCAACCCTCTAAACTGACCCTGATAGGCGATCAAGTATACGAGGTAGGAACACATATGAAATTGGTGCGCAACTAGGAAACCGGTGATTTGCTCGTGAATAGCATCGCTGATGAAGGATGCCCAGTCATAATGCTCTTGCCCAGAGATGATTCGACCAATGATATAATACATCCATGGGTGAAATTTATTGGCATTTGCATGACCTGAGACACGATTAAGCACTGTAATCAGAATTGAATACTTATCTTTGTATTCACCACGACCTACATTGTTTGGCAACTTGGTCTTTTTCTGTTTCAACCACCTTTTTGTCATCTTACTCTAACACTTATCCAATTCAGCATTGAATGCTTGCTCACTCTAACTCATAGAAATGACCAGACCATCTGGATGCTAAGGAATACCCAGACTTCTCTCAATATCCAAGGATTTGAGACTGCAAATAACACGCCCATCTACTGACTGTATCTCCCGTGCAGCGGAATTGTAATGCTTAATACAAAACATTACAAAATCTACGCAATGAACTGAGAAAGGTATGGAATCGGCCTCAAGTAACCCGGACTGCTGAATGTTCTGGATTATCGAATCTCTGATTTTGAGTGGATCTAAAACTGCTTCTACAAGCACCTTATGTAGATTCATATCAAGTGTCCCAATGAAGTCATGAGTTAAGACCGACTTGCTCTTGAATTCGAGCTGAGTGAACAGCATTCTAAAAAACTCGCCTGTTGACTGTGAACACGGCTATATTTTGACAACTTTTCTGGAAAGCTAAAAATAGCCTGCTGAGGCTAAAAATAGCTTGTCTAAGGAAATTTTTGTGGAAAATTTTGGTATATGGGTTTTACTCAGAAAATGATTCTAAGACAACCCAGAACGTCAGAAATGTAAAAAATTGACTTCTACTCAGCCATGCAAAGGAATTTTAGTTAAGAAAATCAAAGCCTCAAGAATTGATGCTCTGGAACAAATTTTTCAGAAAATTCTAGCACATGGGTTTGTCTGAGGAAATCGTTCTGAATCAATCCAGCTATTTGTTTTGCCAAAATTTGCCAATTCTTCGAACATGTGAGAGATTTTTAGACGAGAAAAAGGAAGAATTTTAGACAAGAAGAAAGACATTTTTTTAGTTTTTTAAGTATTTTTAGCTTCTTCTATCAAAATTGCCACTTTATCTGGAATTCTACTATTGAATCTAGACCTGTACCTGCAAAAGAATGTTTTTGCTGCCTTCGAACTTGATTTTCTAATGAAAATTCGCCAATCTCTCAAAGAAATTCGAATTTACTAAGCTGGATGAATGAGAAATGGTGCCATGCTTGCATAAATAGCCAAAATCGTACTGTAAAGCAAGATTGAAAGATCAAAAACCCTAATTCTGGAAGAAAGAATTCGATTGGCCCTCCACTAGCTGAATTGCCACTAACTTTGAGTCTCGAGAATTAAAATAATATTGTTTTAGCATGCGAACTTAAGACTTAGCATTAAAGAGGCGCCAATAATAAATTATTGAAGAAAATCGCCTTTTAACACTTTGCATGCAAAAAAAATATTAAAATATTATTTTAATCATTTAGCCAAAAATAGCATCTAAATGTGCTCGGCAAACTTCACTGATTCCAGAAAATCCAAATTTGATCTTCTAGGCATCCATTTGCAAGAGTTATTGAATTTTTGACTATCTCCTATTTTATAGCTGACTGCAAAGTTACAATTGACCATGTTCAGCTTTGATTTTCAGGTGACTGAGTGAACTTGTGATTGATCTAAGATAACCACTACGAAGCCTGCATAACAAGGATGAAATGTCTGTTGGGAGCTGTAACTGGCAAAATCAACGTTTGACATCTCAAAAAAATAGGCACCTTTGATTAAATTGATGCAAGGTCTCCAGACTTAGCCATTTCTCTGTTTTGCCATCTGACGCTTCAAATTGCCATAACCGGTGAATGATGAACCATGCTGACTGAATGATAGGTTCATTATGTGACTGAAAGTACTCTGCATCCAATGACTGTATGTAAAGCATCTCAAAGTTGCATCAGAAACCCCAAAAAGATGGGCGCCCCTGGCCTGTGAAAGTGCAAGCACCATTTTGATAATAGTTTAACTTTCATCCGGACACCACACTTTCACCCCTGACACCGGGAGCTGGAGTGCTCCGATTCGTACACCGTTTGTCTCTCTGCGTAGCTGGATCAACTTACAAGAGATGTCTCTGGAGGTGACGAAGCAAGAAAACTGCTTATAAGACCTCAAAGAGAAGGGCACCTTTTTCAAAGAGATGTGTACTTCCCATACTTAGCCATTTTTCAGTTGCTTTCACTTTTCAGCATTCTCACGCTGACCTCGCACGTATGAGTGTTTGCCAAATCCCGGAGGATGACGGTTGGACTCGTTGGATAGCTGGAGTGATTGTGCACAAGTCTCGTGAAGACTGCGAAGGCTAAAAACCTCATCTGGTAGGCCTAAAGACTGGGCGCCCCTAGCCTATAGATGTGCAGCTGTGTATTGCTACGTTTCTCCATCCTCTGATTTACGTGCTTGGTAGAACCTTTGTCACGATCACTTGGAACGTCAGATCACCTTGCGAACTGATGTGTTGCAAAGCCAGACTAGATTAGAGAAGATCTCAGGAAGACCCTATCTGCAAATTCATCAATCTGAGAGGTCAAATTCAAGGGCGCCCCTGAGCTACAGGGGCGTAGAAACCATAAATTTGATAGGCTTTGCAACTTGCATCCTCCTCGTAGCCTCAGCTTCTGACCTCGTTTTCCGTAGTTCTGCACTATGTACATCTTCACTCGATAGCTTGTCGGAAAGCTGGGCTAATCTTGAAGAGATTGAATCCATTAGCAAGCACATGCAATGAGATCTCAGCCTCCAAAAAGAAGGGTGCCCCTGGGCTACAGGGGCGCAGATCTGTTTTCTGCTTGAAATTTACATCTGTCTTTGCTCTGAAAAACACCTTTCTCGTCATTGAATTGACCTTGAAGGAGTATAATCTAGTTGTGAAACGCTTCTCCATCATCCATGTTCTGCTCTGGATCACAAGTTCAGGTTCTGACCTCCAGGTACTGACCAATTGCTGCTAACAACTGACATGACATTGACCAAAGTCCATACTTGACCCGCCCAAAAACTTGTATTTTGACATCATTTTAACAAAGTTTAGACTCTATAAGAAAAATGCCTTAATGAAGCAAAAAAATTGGTTTGGGTACAACATAATGAACAAGAACTAAGATATCTATATCTTTGCATGTTGCCTAGTTTACTCTCTCTCCTGAGATAACATAAAATAAGTAATAGTTGTTAATCGAAAGGCTATCTAAATTTCCACATCCCTAAATCGCCTGTTCTCCTAGATTTGTTTTATAAAATGACATGCAAAACTCAATTTTGCATAAGGAATTCTATATCCATGATGCAACATTGTCGCTTCAACATCATAAGGTTATTATCTTAACTGAAATCTCCATTCAAATAAATAGCAATGATATGCTTCTACAAGAAAGAAAACATCTTTTGCACTATCATAGTCTTCATCCTAGATATTCTTTTAAGACTATAATGTCATCATTTACGAAGAAATGAGGAAGGGATAGCAAAGCTCATTTTATTTCTCTTGAAAGAAACATTTAATGCATTCTTGAAAGAATAGAGTGGAGAAATTTATCAATAGACATCTTCTATTATTACTCACCCTAAATTGACCTTTTATTGACTTGCCATCATAACTCAACCTAAGCTTACTGATTTCAACCCTTACTTCTAAAACAAGGTTTCAAAATTTACAATAAGGTATAATAACTAGGATTTTATGGCTGAGTCTTACGCTATCATGTCTCAGCATTGCCCAAGCTTTATATGACACAGAGACAATAAAACTCTTGGCCTAAATATGCACAAATTCGACTAAGTCTTCGGCTATAGAAAAAAAATAGCTTTAGTTTCAAAGCCTATCGGCTAGACACAGGCACAACACTATATTCTAAGTACATTGGCCCACTTCATAATGAGTATAGGTCTATAAATAGATATAGGATGATAAAGTTCTTAAAAAGAAGAAAGATTAGATTTAAACCCTTGCTCAATTAGCACCTAGGTTTCTTGCATGCACTTCAATGCATAAGGTCGGCCTTATGGCCTCAACCATCTTATCATTTAACAATTCTTTACAGACTTGGCTGTATAACTAAAGAAATGGCCTCGAGGGCCTAAAAGTTATCCCACAATATGTGACACCCTGAATTGTAAGCTACAATGTAATAGTATTGCATAGGGCCGAAAGATTGTAATCTGAACTCAATGCTTCAATAAAATGTGTACCTTGTTGTGAATTTGAGTATTGTTACATTTATATGATTGTCTTGTTTTAATGTATTTCAAATTGATGTCATTCTTGGTGTATGTATTTCAAATTGATGTCATTCTTGGTGTAATAATGCATATTAAGTTATAGAATTGTTAATATTCTAAATTGTGAAATATTGTAACTATATTGTTATGTTGTGAGCATTTGACTTCCGTGGACATATGTCAGTGGATGCAGGTATAGGTACCATTCCTCTAGGCGGAGGGGAAATATCACTTGGGAGAGGGGCTTGGTCGGTTAACCGGTAATGTGAACTATCCGAGTATACACACACTTCACCTTAGAGTGAGTAACTGAGTCAGTTGAGTTAGATAGGTCATCCATAGTCGTAGATTGGCATTAGGAGTCGTGTCTTCTTTTGTACCTTTTGTAGGAGATGTTTGTCTATTAACTGTCTCATGGTATGTAGTTCATTTCAATGGATCGTATTTGAATGCAAGTAATTATGCGGGGGGGATATATATGTATACATATATATACACGCATCCATATGTATATACATATCGATACAAGTGTGTGATTGGCAAATGGATATGCTCGCACAGTTGCATCGATATGGTATACATACACATGTGTGTATATCGAAATATATATGGACGTATGTATACGTATGTATATGTATGTATATGTATATGTATATATATACACCACCTATTACATTCTGGATATTAATAAATCATATTATTATTGCCTATTGATTTACATCTACATGTATATGTATATGTGTATGAATACATATATAACCATATCGGAAATAACAAACTGGCTTATGATATGTTTTGCAAGAGTTATATATGCATATATATATACATATATATATACGTATACGTGTACATGTAAATATATATATGTATATATATACGTATTAATATTATATAATAAATATACATATTAAAGTAAAAATAATAAACATAAATATATATATATATATATTACTTAAGGTAATAAAATATATATATATATATATTCATATAATTATTTATTACTTCAATACGTATATAAATAAATATAATATTAGTAAATTTATATATATATTATTTTATTAATGAAGATCATTGCTTATTCATTTCTCATCATATATTTGGATATCGAATGTTGCCAAGTATAATGGAAATCGACTTTATCTATTTTCATCATGAAGTAAATTCGAAAATAAGTAAAGGCTTCTCCAATGTTTAAAAGGAAATATTTGATGCATAACTTTGGACTTAATAAAGTCAGTTTGAAAATATTTGAGAGTTTTCCCGTGAAATGAAAATGGCAGAAGAAGCTGAACTGCGCGACTGTGCAAGAGCGATTCATTAGGGAGAACAAATCAACAGGGGCGACGCAGCCAAGAGGTTTTTGTTGTTGCTTAATAAACCAAGACTTTTTCCAGCAAAGGTGAATCACCTTCTTGCTGGCGCCAAATTTTAGGAATTTCCTGTAAGTGGCGAATTTTGTTGAATAGTTGAGAAATTATGGTTTTGTTGTCAATAATGCAAGTCGAATCATTATGAAAATTACTGAGTAAGGGCTTGGAAACCCGCCAAGTGCCTTTGAATAAGTCTGCTTGAATGTGTTGTCAGTTTACATAAGGAAATGTGTTCTTTAGAATCTATATAAAGGCTTTCAATTGCTGCAAATAATTTACCAGTTCATATCAATTCACACTTATTCATTCTATTTTCTTGAACAATCTCTTTGTCATCTTGTGCGCCCTTATTCATACCAATATTGTGAGAAGTAATCATTGCTGTGAGTAAGCCATATTGTGAGAAGAATCATTGCTGTGAGTAACCATTATTCTGAGAAGTAATTTATTGTGAGTGGCCATATTCTGAGAAAAATCATCATTGCTGTGAGTAACCATTGTGCTGTCAAGAATCATCATTTTACTGTGTGAGAGCCAATTCTAGAAAGAGGGTTCTATTGTGAGAAAGAACAGAGAAACTCTGCAATCTAAGTTACTGCAGGAAAAGACCATCATCATCATCTGTGGAAGCTTGATTTATAGGCATGATTATGTTCTTCTCATTTCTTCTTGATTTTTAAAGAAATCATGCTAAACCTTTGAAGTATTATTCTACTTTTATAGTTAGAACTTGTAAAGACATGTTAGGCAAATATAATATGATGTTGTTATATAAAGCTTGCATTTTGAATGTCTAAAAGATACAATAAGTAAATAAGGTATATGTAATGCATGTTTGTATTAGAAAGCAGCATTCCTTTTCAAAGATATACAATGCATCTAGTTACTGGATTGATTTACTTGTATGATCTCTGTATAATGGAGAGTATTCATTACCTTAGATATTACTACTAGGACTGTGATGCGAGCATGATTCAAGTACATTATAGCTCAACTAAGTTATTAGATTAACTCAGTAAGCTAGTTACACTCCTAGGAAATGTTCATTCCCGTGTAGGAGAGAGTATTGGTAGTACTTGGGATGCAGATTCATCCCAGTAGGTTAAATTGATGTAGGATGTCTTGGTACGGATTACCACGAAAGGACAAATGACCTACGCATAGTGTAAGATAGCCCTAAGTCAAATCAACCCTGATTAGTGTATGTGGCAGTTGACCCTCAGTAGAGATACTGATTAAACACTTTGGCCAAAGTAGTATAGATGAACAACGTCCTCTTGAATGAGTGATGAATACAATGTCATGTCAACCATGATCCCGTATTGCATACTAGATCGAGAGTTTACTGGATGTACAGGTTCTAGCTATGTAGGACACACCACTATACTCATTCGGTTTACAGTATCGATTACCCAACCAATCTCTTCGCAGAAGGGAGGGCCATCTATTGAATGATAGATGTGCGGGGGACTGCATTATAAGTCTGTGGTTGGCGGAAAAGCGCCCGAGTGATGTTTTTCCTCCTTACCAGGCTACTGAGGCACCGAGATTTGAAAGGCGGATTCCTGGACCTTCTTACCACTATTAGTTCAAAAGCTCAATCGAGCTATGTATGTGCACGTATGTATATTCTCTCTGATGTTCATTTGAAAAAAAAGAATAGTTTCATCATTTGAAATATGTTGTCTTGTTTAAATGAAAGGGAAAAGATTTCATTTTATTAGTTAGCATGAATCTTATTTATTGTTAATGAAAAGGAAAGAGTTGTTTACATACTTTCTTATATGCATGTTATCTATGTTTTAAGTTGTAGTTTAAGGAAAAAAAAAAAAACTTACGTAGAACCGGGTCGTTACACAATACATACAATGTCATGGTGTTGTCCCAGCAATGTCTATGAAAGATCCATGGTTAAAACATAGTTTTATCTACGTGGATGACTCAGTTAAATAATAGCATTGTTTAAGAAGCTTCAAGATTATCACATCTTTATCTTGCAAATTCATAGCTTTTGCACCACATTAACGACAATGGTGTCCACAAGTTGTAATACATATAGTGTGGTCTACACACTGTCAGGCTTATGACCATGAAGGCCCTTTTCGATAGCATAGTAAACTGTCAACAAAATTCCATATTGATAGTCAATCACAAGAGTTAATAATACTATCAGGTTTCATACCTGATTCCCTGTCAAGAGTTTCTTTGGTTGCCTAACGATAGCTCTAACACAAGCCCACGCTGCACTTAGCTACTACTTGTAGAAAGCATTCTCTACCGAAGATTCGACTCGTTCTCCCTATTCTTGTTCTCTTCTATCATCTAAAATATATGCTCCTTGTCCGAAGTGTGAGTTCTGAGGAATAGTTACTACAAGGAGTAATCACTATGGGAAACTCATGGTGGCCGGAACGTCATTCCACTATGAGAGACGACCATTCGAGGACATGGATTTTACTCCCAGGTGACACTAGAGTGGAGTGTTCTATTTTTCTTTTCCCCCCAAAAGATAATCCCTTCTCCCCTCCCAATATTCTCTCAAAAGCTATTAGCAAGAAACAGTTATAGAAGGTTGGTTATTCCACTACCAGCGTATGGGAGAAACCACGACCATCAAGAGGTAAAATTGTATTACAAAATGGTGAGAAGATTTTTACAACCTTTCCCTACGGAATCCTTTTTAACTATCCACTCCCTTTTTCCTTTTTCGATAAAAACCAACCACTCAAAGTAGTTAATAATAACTACCCACTCTCGTGGATTCTCTACTCTAGGGAAAGTAGTTCGCATTATCTTTCAATCATAATATGCTCTCTTGAGAGCTCACAACAGTTTAGAATAAGTTAAACTCATACTTCAACTTAATATAAATTAAACATATAAATAGATTAACATATTGGCATTTCAACCGAAATTACCAAAACGATAGATGAACCACTAGCATATATATGCTTTTACTCTCTTTTGAGTATATCTATTTCAAACACATAAGAACTAATGACTATCGACTAATCCTTGTCGATAGTCAAACTTTCCTTAATATAAATCGACAATTGTCGAATAGGAATCTTGACTTACACCAAATGGTTGAGTACCACTTACCTGACTCAACTAGGTTCGCTAATTTACACCAACACAAGACTTAAGATGGTGTTACACTATTATTTTCCTTATATCTATTCCCTTCTCTCTGATGATGCTGTCCCTCCCTTTCTCAGAGGGGCGGAAACCTGTTCCCTAAATGTAACTTGCAATCACTAACTCGAGATTAGTGTATCAATTATCATTTCATAATCCTCATGAAATCATCACATCTTGACAATTTTTAAACACATGCTAATTTTAGTCAAATAAACATAACTCATGAAAACATTTGATTTTTACAGACATTTTTACTAAATATCAAATCATTGAATTGAAGAGCACAAAAGATTTACTGAGAGCGGGGGTTGAATCAGTAAATCAGTCACAAACTTTTATTTCTTAATCTTTTCAACTTTATTACAATCAATTTTTGATATGAACCAATCTCCACAAGTTGACACAACTATTTTGAAGTAATTTCTTTTTCAAGTAGGCACCAACCTACAAATTTACAAGAAGATGATTTAGTAGAATGAATTCCACAAGGGACACCTAGACCTCTCCAAAATTTAGTAGACACCTGCCTACAAGGAGCACCAACCCCTAATGCAAGGCACCAAACCTTGACTTGATGGAAGTGAGACTGCCTTCAATCTGATCTGCACAAGCCCAACTCTCCAATCTGCTCTATGTGATCCAAGATATCACCTTCAGCCCACACAAGGAGGTAGGAATCTGACTAAACTGCAAGTCTTCAATTTCACAACCACACCTTCATGACCAAAACAACTGACAAATATATACTTTGTTGTGAGATTGCAACTCTTGATAGAAATCACATCTCTTGACAAGTCGCACCCCTTTATTTGTGTGTATTAGTCTTAATGTTCTTTTAATACTTCTTAACCAACCATCTTGCAGCTGCCTGTAGGTTATTAAGAAATTCTGAAGCTTACGTCTCTTCAAGAAAAGGTTATAAAATACGTCCTTTCATATTTCAAAAGGCACGTCTCTTCAAATTGACTTTGTTTGTTATGGATCGAACCTCCTTATTTTCATTTTTAAGACTTCATTCAATTGTTAAGTTTGTTGCTGGAGATTAATTGCTTTAGAAGAGACACGTCTCTATGTGAAAATATTTTATGAACTGTCGCTTCTCTTTGTTTCATAGATCCGCGTTCGTACAATGATCACATTCGATTATGAACTGGATCATCGCTTTTGAAGAAGCACGTCTTTTCAGATAGTCGCGTTCCTTCTTGTGTGTTTAACGTGATGATGACCATGAACACGTCTCTCTTTTTTTATTTATTATTATTTTTTTTTTTAATTCTTGACAACTTTGAATAAATCGCTAATCGAATTCGTTAGAATTAAAAAACATCTTCTAAGAGTTCTATTCTGAAGTTGTTATTTATCATATTCATGCGATCTGAAATTCTTAAGTATTTCGATGTGAAGATACTTTTCATTCGACCTTGGATCAAGTTTATTCGATTTGGAGTGTTGCTTAGATTATTTTTATTTGAGTGTTGCTTCTATATTTCGATCAAATCTCTTGAAACTGCATTGCTCTTGTTTGTAGCAATTTTCCCATATATAGATCAGATCTTGCTCCACAATACTAACACATGATGACATCAATAAATTGATTTATTCATCTTTAACCATTTGATTGAGCCAAAATGAATAAAGATATATTCTTTGTCTTGACATCAATGACAACTCTTCTAACATGAATCATGCGTAATCATCTACTAATTACTTCAAAAGTAAAAAGTAAAACATAGTTAAAGTTAGGGATTGTTGTACCCAAACCAAAATTTTTGCTTTATTAAGGCATTTTGCTTAAAATGGTCTAAACCTTGTAAAAGTGGGGTCAAAACTCAGTTTTTGGGCAAATAAAGTATGGGCTTTTAGTCAGTGTGATGCCAGGAAGATACTGGCAAAATTTGAAAATTTTGAAAATTAGGGTTTCTGAAGTCTATTTTTAGCCCGAAACCCTAAAAAATAAGAACTTGTCAGAATTGGCTGAAATTAATTTTGATTGGCTTATTTCACATCACGATCACAGTGGTGAAGTCAGTTTCAGTTAAAAGTCAGTTTAAGGCTGGTGGGTAGTTATAACTTTTTCAGGAGAAAAGTTAGGACCTCTAAGGTCATTAATGGCAGTTGGCCAGTACCAGGTGTTAATATCTAAGCCTGAAACTCAAAGAAGAACACTCTACGATGAAAGATGTTGAAAATTATGCTTTTTGACGGAGGAGATTTTCAACGAGGTAAAAGTACTGTGAAATTGGCTAAGTCTGGATTGAAAATATTCTAAGTCTGGAGTTCAAAAGCGCCACTTTCAGCTAGGGGCGCCCATGATTATGGAAGCTGTATTCAACTTTTTGTGAGGTTTTCTACCAAGATGATTTCTTCAGTTTCCTGATAGCTTCGCAATGAGCTAGCTGGCCAGTCCGACGGAGGAGTAAAACGCCTGAAAACGTAAATTCAGTACAAAAGGAGGGAAATACAAAGTAGATGACTTTGAAGAGAAAAAGCGCCCCTGGAGGCCAGGGGCGCCCATCCTTTTGAAGATTCAAATGAAGTCTTTTGATCAAGTGACACCCAGGAAGTTTGTTTTTATTTTTGGTCCAGCTCCGCGACGCATCTGTCAGCAGGTGAATCTGAGTTGCCGAGTTGCCGCCATCAATGGTCAAACTTGAGGTTCCAGACTTGATCAGAAACTATTCAGAAAGGACAAAAGCGCCCCTGGAGGTCAGGGGCGCCCAAGGTTTTAAGACCTTAAATGAAATCCGTTTGATGATTTCAGATGCTCATCTCGTTCATGTCAGCTTCAGCTTTCCGTTCCCTGTCTCAGCCGGTTCAGAAGATGTCTTGGCAATCCGCAGTCGGAAGTTGAGTAATTTTTGCCAGTTGAAGTAATGGATGACATTGGTTGGGAAAAGCGCCCCTGGAGTCCAGGGGCGCCCATGATTTAGGAAGGTTTAAAGATGTTTTTATACAAAGTGTTCATCAGGAGCCTTTGCTCAGAATTCAGTCTGCTCCGTAGTGAGCCAGTCGGCGTGTTCTGAAGTTTTGTCAAATACCGAGAAACGTCAAGTGAAATATGGTCAAGTTATCAGTGAAAATGATGAAAATGCCTGAAAATATTCCAACACTGAGGTCAAAAGCGCCCCTAGAGGCTAGGGGCGCCCATCTTTTTGAAGCCTCAGATGGTTGAATTTTGAATTGCCACCTCAAGGAATCTTCTTGTCAGATTTGGTCCTGCTCTTCATCGAGATTGTCAGCCAGTTGATCCGACGTGACAGTCAACCAGAATCAGTGATCGAACATGAGCTTCGTTTGAGGTTTTAGATTCTAAATTTTCAAAAAATGTCTAAGTAAGGAAGGACGCCTAAAGTCAAAGGTTGACTTTTTTGAAATTCAAAAGTAGAAGTGCGTATGAAGAGAGTTTTCAATTTACCAAATTTAGATCTTCAGTTAAACTCCTTTTCAGGTCGACTTCTATTGAACCTATTTTTAGTCATAACTGGCTAAACTTAGTTTGCATGCACTAGTTAACTGAATCTTCAAGATGGTGCCCTAATTTGGGGTGTTCTACATCCAGTTAACTGAGTTTGAAGCCAAATATAGGCCATGCGTGAGTTTTGAAGCACCAGTTGTACTTCAAGCGCCATTTCCAATGCTGGACATATATTTCACACGCCTTAGAAGATATTTTTTCTATATTTTTACTGATGGCATCCATTATTCTTCATCAGAGTTGACATGAAACATCTTTTCTTGAGCATAGAATTGATCTGCAGGTGCTACAGGTGTCAGATTTCAGTGTTCTTCATAGCTACAGATTCAGATTGTTCAAGGGAAGATTATTTCAAACTTCGTTTTCCATTTGCATGCAGGTTTTATCAATTCTACTTCAAGCATAGGTGAATTTTTATAGAAGAAGAGAGAAAACAAAAAAAAATAAAACTTCTATTCTTCTGTCTTACTTTCTTCTATTCTCGTCTTAGGTTTTCTTCGCATGTCAAAGAAAACGGCAGATTTTTCAGAAAAGTATCATCTGGGTTCGAGTATTTCAGCATCAACAACAATACCCATGTCTTAGATTATTTTGCGAAAATTGCCCCGCTGCCTCTTTTCTAGAAGCACTGTGCTTTTTTCCAGAATTCTCTTTGCATGTGGGCCTAAATCACATTTTTTCGCAAATCTGTTGATCTGGGTGGTTTCAGGATTCATTTCTACGCAAAACCCATGTTCCTGATTTTCGCGAGAAAAATTGCCCCCAGTGCCCCTAACTGCCAGTTCAGATCTCAACTGAAAACCTTTTGCATGCGGGCCTAAATCACATTTTTCTGAATTTTTGACGTTGTGGGTCATCTTAAAATTTGATTATGCACAAAACCCACGTCTCAGAATATTTTGTGAAAATTGCCCTTCGACAGGCTATTTTTAGCCTTATCTGGAGTGATTTTTGGTTTTCCGGAGAAGTTGTCAGAACGTAGCTGTGTTCACAGTCAACAGGCGAGTTTTTCTGAATGCAGTTCACACAAATCGAATTCAAGATGATGTCAGTCTTAATTCATGATTTCATCAGAAAAGCTGACATTGATTTGTATCAAGCGCATCAGAAAGGTTGACAAGCGTAGTCACTCAAGTCCACATGGTTTTATGCCTCGTATAGCTGATTGTCTTCCAAGGCCAGTTTAGAGGGTTGATAAGCATGAAAAACGTGAGAAACGTCAAGCTGCAGAGGAAAACAGTGGCCATCACTTCAGTTTACAGAGCCGCCGGAGTTACCAACCAATGAAGGGCCAGTTTAAGTATGCAGAGGTTTTCGGTTTTGCTTGAGTTACTAACTAGCAGTTGATTGATAGTTGAGACATGTGATGACTTCTAGATGGTGATGCAGTTACTAACCTCGTGGAGGGGATACTTGCTTGAGATCAGGGTTAGTGAACTTCAGTTCAAGGCATCCCACCTTTTCCAAGATAGACATTAGACATAGGAGTTAAACTCGAGGCGTCTTTCCGAGTTAACTTGCAGTTATACATTGCATGCCATGTCTTTCTTGGAAACATCTACAAACACTTGGATCTTAGATTAAATATTTCAGTTAACTGATGATAGCATTCCAGTTAACTTGCTTTCAATAAGGACGTGCATGCTTGCATATTGTCCATTTAGATTAGGTGGTTCAGTTAACTGATGATAGTTTCCCAGTTAACTGTATAGTTTCATTCAATTAGGGTTTAAGAATAAGATCTTGCATGTCTTGCAAGACTGTAGTTGACTCAAGGTGATTTTAGGGTTGCCTACACCTTGAAGTCTATAAATAAGAGCTTTTAGCTCATTTGTAATTAGCTTTTCCTGGTGATAGAGAATTGCTGCGTTGTCGGCAACATGCCTATTCTCAAGATTGGTTCACCCTTGTAAATTAGAACCTTTGCTTGATAGCATACATGCTGCGCCTACCTTGCCTGTAGTATTGCTATTATTGTATCTGTTCAAAGAGTAATTGCTGTTATAATAAATTGCTGCGCCTACCTTGCCTTCATGTTATTGTCATGGTGTTTATTCGATCTTAGTTAAATGGGGTTGCTGGTTTGATCGTTATTGCATGCGTGTTGCGTCTATACAATCTACTGTCCCAGTTGCTTACCTTTTTGTTTTGTTTATTATAAGCCTATTCAGAAGAGCAAATAGTTGCGCCTACCTTGCCTTCATGTTGCGAAACTGTACTTAAAGCTTATCGTTTGATGTGTGTTATAGTAGACTCATTCAGCCAAGCAGATAGTTGCGCCTACCTTGCCTTCATGTTGTGAAGTTGTACCAGGTTTACCGTTCATTTGTTTGTTTTAATAAACTTCTTCCCGGATTAGCAAATAGTTGCGCCTACCTTGCCTTCATGTTGTGAGTCCGCACCTGGAGTTTATCGTATAATACATTCCTGCTCCATTTCCTCATGCTCTGTTTCTTGAGGAAACTGGATAGATTTAAAGAAGTTAGCTTAGTTGTAGTTAGATGATCTGCAAAACCAGAAAATACTTAGCTGCAACGTTCTAGGTTTTCTTAACCTTGTGCCTCTACCTGCTGAGAACAAAAAGATAGGACATTAGTTTAGTTTTCTATTTTATGCATTCCAGCACAACGAGGGAGCTTCCCCTCCTAATTTGAAGAGCACCCATTACGTAGTGTGCATAGCTGTCCGTACAAACTTACACTCCAGAGGTGTTAGTTCTTACGCCAACAGGGATGTAACATAATTCCTCTTGCTTTGTTTATCTAGAGGAAATAGGATAGTTTTAGCGTTAGCCTAGTTGTAGTTAAGATCTACAAAACCAAAGAAAAACCTTAGCTGCAATGTATCAGTTTTCTTAACCTTGTGCCTCTTCCAGCTGAGTCAAAAAGATAGGAATTAGATTACTTTACTTTTTCACGCATATCAGCAAAAGAGGGAGCTTCCCCTCCTAATTTGAAGAGCAGTTAATACTATGCATAGCTGTCCATTGCCAATATGCACTCTAGAGGTGTGAATTGTAACGCCAACACAATTAATGTATATGCATTTTGATTATATCATAAGCTTTGTACGATACTTTTGTATTATCATTTTACTACAACTTACATAATTTTCAAATAATATTTGTTGTTCACATTTTCAAATGATTTTATTGAGGAAAAGATGTTACGAGCATTTGAATTTGAGAAATCAATTCTATGATGATTGTTTATGATAATTTGTTAAAACAATATTGAAAAGTTCCCACAAACCTAGTTAAAAGTAAACAGTTTGATGAAACGTTTGCAAGTTAAAATCAGAAATGTTGCAAGTTTGGAACAAAAATTCTTGGTAGGGTTATTACATAGTGGTTTTCTAATCAACAAAGATATTAGACAAAGAGCATAAGATTGGCATTCTAGATAATGCATCAGCTACAACATTATTTTTCCCTTAACATACTATATATCAAATTCATAAGCTTGAAGCTTACTTACCTATTTCTATTGCTTGTCATTCAAGTCTCTTTGGCTGAGGAAGAATTTCAAACTATTGTGGTTAGTTTTCAAAAACCAAGTATTGTCTAAATTTGGCTAAGGCATGCATAATGGCCAGCATCTCTTTGTCATAAATTGAGAATCATTGTTATGTTTCTCTAAGCTTTTGACTCTCAAGTGCTACAGAGTGCCCATTATGCATTAGTACTATCCCAATCCCTTCCCCTAAAGAATCAAATTCTAACAAAGGGAAGTAGGAAAGCCAGAACATCCAATACATAGCATGAACTCATTACCTCTTTGGCTAGTCAAAAACTCTTTATGTTGATTGGGACCAAGAGAAAGATCCTTTCTTTGTTAAGT
The DNA here is from genome assembly GCA_007115665.2 of Sequoiadendron giganteum. Lineage (NCBI taxonomy): Eukaryota > Viridiplantae > Streptophyta > Pinopsida > Cupressales > Cupressaceae > Sequoiadendron > Sequoiadendron giganteum. The sequence goes on along the minus strand of CM021103.1, from coordinate 392,763,762 downwards.
CTATTAAGGGTGTTGTAAGCTAGGAGAAACCCTTAAGAAGTATTTTGTAATAGTTACAAAGGCAAAAGAATCCTTTTAACTAGGTCAAAGTGCTTGGAGAAGACTAATCTCTAATTCCTTGTATATTTGTTGGTCCACTTGGACTCTTTTGCAAACAAAGACGGATGTTCTAGTATGCTAAGAATCTCATCCAGATGCCTCAAGTGATCTTCCCAAGTCTTGTTATAAATGAGAATTTCATAAAAAAAAAATAGCACAAATTTTCTTAATTGTTTATTAAATATCTAATTCATGCAAGATTAGAAGGTAGCTAGGGCATCTGTCAAGCCAAAAGGCATGACCAAAAACTCGTAGTAACCATAGTGATACCTGAAATTTGTCTTGTGAACATGCTCATCTTTTAGCCTTATCTAATGGTACCTTGATCTAAGATCAATCTTGAAAAATATACTGCTCCATAAAGCTCATCAATCAACTCATCGATCTTGGGAATTGGATACCAATTCTTGATAATCTTCTTATTGAGGGCTCTATAGTCAATGCACATTCTCACTATGCCATCTTTCTTTTTTACCGAGACTATAGAAGAAGCAAAAGGACTAGATCTTGGTCTAATGTTACCCATATCCAAGAGCTCTTTGATGACTTTCTCTCTCCTTTTTGTGTCTCCTAGGATGACAATGAGTAGTGATGCCTCAAGTTCCACTACATTGAAATCCTTTATCAAGTGGCAATCCTAGAGTTGTCATTAAACACCATGCTATATTTATCCAAACTAGATTGAATATCTACATAATAGGATTTCTTACCTATGAGTGAGGTTGTGGTGTCACCAAGCAATGCGCTATCCATACTACCTGTTCTTTGTGAAAAGATCTCTCCATCCTTTTTACTAAGACTATTCTTGGGGATCCATTTGCAATGCCTCAAAGTACTACTTCTTTCCCTTTTGATTGGAATTTTAATTCCATGGTTTGATAGTTTTGCAAGAACTCTCCTAGGGAATGCAGCCACTATAGTATTAGAACCATGTTTGTCTCTCCTAGACCTACAACATAAATGCTACCATAGATCTTGTGGCATCCCATGATGTTGAGTTGTTGGATCTTTGTGCAAGGAATGGTGAAGCCATCAACCAATATGACATTAAATCCCTCAAAGTCTTCAGTTTCAAAACCCCTTCTAGTTACCAAACCTTCATCTATGAAATTGTGGGTTGCCCCACCATTAATCAACATTTTGATCTGCCCATGCAAAACTCCATGAACTCTAAAAGGACGATATTTGGGAGCACCAAAAATTGTGGCAAGGATGCTTCCAGAGGTGTCTTCATCTTCTCTTTTTTCAAGTTCCACTTCTTCTTCCTCTACTAACTCTATATCAAGCTCCTTTACTCTTGATTCTACATTAGAGACCACCTATATGCAGTGCACTTGGCCTTGTCCAAGGCATCTATGACCAGGTTCCCATGGCTCCTTACAAGAGAAACACAAATTTTCCTTCTAAGCTCATTTATGGCTTCTTCTTCTTTCCTCATTCTTGGTGCCATATTCATTGGATGAGGCGTATGAGATTCTCCTTTCTAGAATGTTTTCTTTTGTTGACCCAATGCGGACGTCTTTGAATAGAATTTTTTTTTAGGTTCTAAAGTCTCCAATGTTAGGGATCTCCTAATGGCTTCTTGCAATGATGGTGGATCAAAAAATTTCCCCAAACCTTTAAGAGGTTTGAATAATTCTTCCATGAAAAAAACAATAAGCCTCCTTTCAGAAACATAAAGGACCATTACAAATAATCTTTAGAACTCTTCCACATAATTGTCTATAGTTGAAATGTTCCCCTTAATTTTTTTTTTGATTTTTCAGTTCACATACAATGTAATCATGCACTCGTTAAGATTAGCTCCAAATCAAAACGATGTTGAAATAAACTCTAACCAAGAATGCGCCCTAAAACCACTTAAGGAAGAGGGGTGGGCATATCGTCAGAGGATCCCTAGGATCTAATAACTCAATAATTGACTTGATTACAATTGAAAAAGAGAGCTAAACTCAACACCAAGAATGTGCACACAAAATCCTTTAGAAGGCGAGGTGCTAACATATGGTGGAGTGCTAATTATCAAACTGAAGGAACACTTCTTCTGTTTTGCAGGCATCCACGAGCGGTGGGAATACTCCACTTATTCAGTGGGTGTGATTATTACAATTATTTTAAGGCGGCAAGCCAGCCATGTAACCACACTTCCACTTGTATAGTGGGGGGTATACAAAATCTCACAACCACTTATTTCATGGGGGGAATACAACATTAATTAAAGAAGCTTTATTAAACTCAACCACTCAATCGTGGGAGTATAAAATAAACTAGAATTTGCAGCAATAAAACAATGGTTGTTAGTACTACTACTCAGCTCACAAACAAATAACATACAGCTGCAAATGAGAATGATATGCTTCCAAAAAAACTCAATGGTTAGAGTAACACTTCCTCTAACATTCACAATGCCAAAATGATATAGAAAGAACCCAAAACAGCATTATAACAATTTCTAACTAATCTGATCAGAAACATGAAATACAAAAAATCAGATCAGCAAGGTGAGAATTCACCATAATGGATGTATCTTTTTCAATTCAACTCGGAAAGCTCTCAAACCAGAACCAATCAACAGCTAAGAGCTAGGTGTCCAACCTCCATTGAGAAAACGAGCCCAAAACAGAGAGAAACAGTTGGCATGATTCCCAAGACAATCAAGAAGAAAGGTACGGCCTCTAGGAAGGGTCAACCTTCTCCCAAAAATCAAAAAATTCACTAAAAAATCTGAAAACTTCCAGAAAGAGTTGCCCTTCACAGTGAAACAGCATGGACGAATACCTAGAACAAAACAAAAATCAGTGACGAAGCTATGAACAAAAAATTGCTTCAACCATGGCGAATCAGCAACTCAAAAAATAGGCTTTACATCAGCAACTTGTTTGATATCATCAATTTGAAGCTCCATCTGCATTCCAAGGTGAAGTACAATCACAATGATCCACCTACGAAGCTATAGTTTCAGGCCCGAATGATGGATTGAAAAATGCTAAGCTTCCCCTTAGCCAGGTTTTGGATTTCAAACCAGCAGCATAACTTTACTTTCAAATTTCCAAGATATCAAAACAATGAGTAAGGCATCAATAAATAAGCTTCAATTGGTAAATGAAGCAATCTGTAACTCTCCACAAGAAACTGTTCATTTCCTCCAAGGGATGCCACCTCAAAGCATTTTAAAATATTTGAAACTCTTAATATTCTTCCCAAGTCGCCCCACTTTTGAAGAGATATTTAAACATTAATGAAATATTAAAATTCATTAATGAGGCATCCATCTCATGGCCCCATTTTTAAAACAACTTGAAGTTATCAAGCCTAAGCGTGGGTTACAACTTCAAAATATAAAATTGACTAAGTATGGAACTTAGTCCAAGGAGGTAACCAAGAGCAATGCTCAAACTGCAACTGATTACTGCTAAAAATAGCAAACTAACATTAGCTGAGCTGAACCAAGCTAATAAAGATGCCATTGCCACAAATGGACTTACTAAAAATAGCAAATGCCAAAAATAGTAAGTTCACTTCAAACTCAACAGAAAGCCAAACTGATCAACCACACTGAACTGCAGATGATTGAGTTGCTGCTAGAATGATACTGCTAAAAATAGACTTACAAAAAAAAAGCAAACTGCTATAAATAGTAAGTTTGCAAAGCTTCATCTGAACATCAACTGAGCAGTAATCATGATTTACTATAAATAGTAAGTGTTTCCAAAAGCCTTCTGAACACAAACTGGGAAGCCAACATGACTTCCTATAAATAGTAAGTGCCTGAAAAGGTTGTCAAATGGAGATGCATGTTACACCATTTTGAAGCTCTCTGAAAACCTAGAAAAACCCATAAACCATTCCTGCATGCAAAGTACTGGCCAGAATTGCATGTCATATTCTTAACATGCATGTTACCTCATCCTAAAGCTCTCCAAAAACCCAGAAAGCTCCACCAGACATGCATCAAAAACTCTCAAATGCAAGCCCTCAAAACTGCATCTGAAACCTCCTAAAAAATAAGAAACCCTAATTTTCCATTTTGCTTAGCCTAGGAGTTTCTGGAAATAGGCTAAAACCTCAAAAAGAGCATAGAGCTAAATTGGGGACATTACAATAGTGGTGTACTCCATCAATTGAGCTAACTCCTTGAAATGGATCTCCAGTTCTTTCCTATCAGACTTGTCTATTCAAACTTTGGCCGAATTTGTAACATGTGCCAATGAGACTATGCCCTTGGTAACCTATCCATGTACCACCACTCATGTGATATGCATTCTAAATGGAGGGTAGCAAATTTTATGGTTTCTTCTTTTATAGGATTGAATGAAAATATGTGTCTAGTTTCTAAACCCAAGCACGAGAGGTATGTTTATTTAAACTATCAAAACCAAGAATACTTAGCTTACGAATGTGTTGTAGATCTCTATAAAGCTGATTTGTATTTGGCCTTCTCTCATTCTTTGGTCCAGTTCTTATTTTTAGGCTATGGAAGTTGGTGAGAGACATTTGTTAATGAAATTCAAGTTCAAGAGCTCTATACTCATCAAAATAAGCAACAAAGTTATCTCTGGTCTGATTTTTTTCTTCTTATCTTTGTAAGAACTTAGGCTGGAAGGGTCTTGATGTTGAACCAATAATAATTATGTTGTTTATAGGGGAACTCCCTTCACCTAGAGGATTTTGTACTGGTCTTGGGAAACTCAGTTTCTACATTTTCTACAAAAGTTGTAACATAAGGTTCATCATTTGTTGTTGGTCATAGCTCATATTGGCAATAGCATTATACTCGATTTATGCCTTCTCTTCATCTATTTGAACCCTCTTACCTCTTCCCTCCATTTCTACTTCTATTTCTATTTCTGCACCCTGATTTCTCTTGAATAAACTCTAATGTCACTTTCACTAGGCTGCATTAAAAATGTTAGCTTTTAACCTTGGAGGCTAGCAAGATCAAAACTTTGATACCACTATAATGTCCCTGTTTAGTATATTAAGAGCCCTACAAGTTTTTTTAGATTCTAAACACCAATGTTCATTATTGATACCCTTGGAACATCAACATCATTATTATTGCAGCAAGCTAGGCACTTATAAAATACTCATATAAACAACAAAGTTATAGCCACAACCCTCATGCATACATTGTTCAAAATAACACAAACAAATGGAAGCAATAGCAAAGACCCAACTCACAAATTTGCCACAAGTAAGACTACCAAGGTATGGCAGGTACAAGCAACACCACCAATATTATAAATGTTGTGGAAAAAATCACTACCAAAATTCTACAGCAAGAACTCATATGTTAATACAATCTGATATTATAAATACTTATCACAATGAGATAGCACTGTAGCAGCACTGTAGTGGCAACATTGTAGCTATAGGTATGTAATAGTTCTATAGTAGTATTGTAGTGTCAGAACTGCAACAACAATATTATAGCAAACTAAAAACTATAAATATGCTACAATCTTCTCTACACAAGTAAGATTCCTTGGTGTAACCACCTCAAGGAATAGAAGGGTTTTTGTCCTTTACTCCTATTTGGAAACCAAGAGGGTTTTCCCCCTCTAAATCTCCACATTTCCAAGGGCTTTCATCCTCAAGTGCGCTAGGTGTGTTGGCATTTCAATGAGCACCTCTGAAGTGCTTATTGGAAACGGACAGCTATTGCAGGTGTTATAGTACTGCTCTTCGGATTATAGAGAGGAAGATTTCTCTTTACTGATGTTGTACGTAAAAAAGGGTAGAGTATACTAAGGTTCCTATCTTTTTTACTCAGCAGTAGGACACAAGGATGCATAATCACAATGCGCCGTAGCTAAGGTTTTCTCTAGTTTATGCAGATCTTTAACTACGACTAAACTAACTTCTAAACTATCCTATCTCCTCAAGATAAACAAAGCATGGGCATAGGAGCGAAATGGATGGGTTGGATCACTCGAGTCCACCGTCTCCTTAGAATATGGCTCAGGCTCTAAACTCTCGGATATATGCTGGGATAAGGTTTTATACAAGCGAACACTCTTTACGGTAGGTTGGATCTAAGACTTGCCAAGGAGGAGGAACCCATGTGCGAGGTATAGGTTGGGAAACAACGTACTAGAAACAAAAAGGTACGATGATATGGATATCAGGATTGCTAAGGAGGAGGAACCTCTGTCCGAAGTATAGGCTGAAATTTGGATCATTAAACAACATCAAACAATAACTATCGATGACAAAATATCCAAGGAGGAGGAACCCCTGTCCGAGGAGGAGATTGAAACAATAAGCTATTGAAAACAAGGCATTGAACCAACTCAAATATTTAGATCAAACAAGCATGTGCCATCTGATTTTCTTCTTCAAGCTTTTCCAACGAATTACAAAGATTGGGACAGCAAAGGCACAAAATCATGCACAATTGCGATCAACCAATTAACTCTCATCCAAGAGTGAACAAATACAAACTAGCAAGCTTTTGGCAACAATGGCGCAGCAATTTTGCGTAGTAAATACAGGTTAAACAAATAATGAGCCCAAGGCTCTTATTTATAGAAACTCAAAGGAGTAGGCAACCCTAAAATCTCCTTGAGTTAACAATCAATTCTTGCCAATTAGCAAGAATTATTCCCAAGTCTAAAAGTAGGTGAGCAAGCAGTTAACTAAAAATCTACTTCAGTTAACTGAAACTAAACAGAAGTCAAACTAGAAGTCTACCTCAGTTGACTGAAACCTAACTATAAGTGAACTTAAATTACAAATGTGCCTCCAAAATAGACATCCACGTTTAGTGGAGATCTGAGATCCACAAATCGTGGAAGTCAAATTAGACATCCTTAATTAGTGGGATCTGACATGCATGATCTGTGGGACCTGAAGTTAACTTGGAAAGAGGCATCAAGTTAACTCAAGTCACAATTAATGTCTTTCTAGAGGGTAGGACGTCCTTCTTGGGGTGTTTTACACCTCATCACCGCTAGTCAATAGTGCTTCTATCCAGTCGTTGACCTCTTCAGCCTCTGGGCAATCAATGCTCTGCAAGATGACGGTGTGGTGTCTTAGCATTTCTTCACCTGTCACAAGTTGTTGCTGATAGTCTATGCACTTTGCAGCTGCGTCATCCAACTTGGTAGACATGGCGGCAACTTTGGTCAACTTGCAACCATCGGGGTCATCGAGGAATGTGCTATGGATGACATCTCGGAATTGATTTTGCAATGTTCCCAGCTCAACGTACTCTCCTCCCTCGTGCTAATATTCTATGTGAGGGAAGGATATTACCAACGTTCTTGCGAAGTCAATAATATCGGCGACAATATGTCTATAATCAATCAGTCCCACACAATTGGCATCATAGGCTTTCACCTTATATGCCACTTGTTCTTTCCAAGCAAAAAGATGTTGCTTGTTCTCTGAGGTGGTAACTGATTGCTATGCCAATTGCAAATCTGCTACTATCATTTCATCCCCTGGGCTCTTCTCTGCTATCCTTAGTTCTGACTACTAGATCTCTGAGCGGAGTCCATGTGCTCTACTCTCAACTTGTATGTTTCTGCTAGTACACACCGTCCTTTGACAATAAATTCTTCCACTTGATTTCTCAAGTGTTTGCCATGTGTAATCAACTGGTGGTGGTTTTTCTTCACAAGGAGGTCTAGCAATTCTCGTAGCAAAGCAGAGAAGTTGGGAGTGTCGTGCATCAAGCTAGAAATGTACATCCTCAATTGTCAGTTTTCAGCCTTTAAGGATGCTTTGTCTTGGCCATCCTTAGCCATTCTCTCTTGGGTGCTCACCGAGGCAATTTCGAGAAGGTCTGCCTCCACCTGACGAGAGGTCTTTCCGAGGTTGATCTTCGACAATGTTAAGTCTTCAACCCCTACATCATGTATGTTTCTGTCATCAGGTGGGGAAGCAGTCTCTATGGTGAACTCATTATCCACATTTCTTCCTACATCTACTTGCTTTTTCAACTTCTTTGCTGGTATGTCTGCAGGGACATGATTGAATTCAATGAAGTCAAGCTAGTAGGATGGCCTATCCCTCTTCCTTCCAAGGAGACCCTCAAGCTAGATGGAATTCCGACTAGAATCACTAAAAGGAGGAATGTTGGGCCCTTGAATGCTTGATGAATGAGACTGTGTTGTAGTGATGTCTCGTGGTGGAGAGTCTAAGTCGATGGGGACTTGTGACTGATGTGATGGTGGTGAAGTAGGAGGCTTTGTCTCTGTCACAGGAACTGTATCTATTGTTGTTGTTTCTTCTATGGGCTTTGTTTCATTCGTGATTGCCTTAATCACAAACTCAGTTGCAACAGTCTCTACTATCTTAGGTAAGTTGGTGGTTGTCTCCACCTGTACTTCTTGTTGATTTACATCAGCAATCTATGTTCTTCCCCATGTATGCCCTGACATCCGCATCCCTTTGGGAGGATTGCTCCACTGCTTTCGTCTAGGCTTCTTCCTAGACGTGGAAGGTAGTGAAGATTGAACCGTTGGCGGCTCTGTTCGGGGAAGTACTACCTTCCTAGTCCTCTTGCTGTCTAGGTAGAGTTGACTGTTTCTGACAACTCTACTCATTCTCTCCTCTATAGATGTGTTTTCTTTTGCATACCAATCCACTCTTCCGACTAGCTGAGAGTCCACTTGATCTACGAAGAACGAGGGGAGAATGACTTCCCCTTCATCATCAGATAGGCCCTCAATGTCTTTTGACATAAAGTCAACAATTTGTGAGAGCTTAAGCCGGCTATAGTTCCTTCTTCGTACCTCAAACTCATCATCAAAATTGACCCAGTAATCTTCCATAGAAGATTCATGTGATGAGCGTTGCTCAAGATGCGCTGCATAAAGGCCTCTTGGATCATATGACCTTCTCTCAATGAGGTACTTGAGATTGAGCCTCACCATTTCTTAGCTCATCAATTTGGCATCAACCGCTATTTTACATCTATAAAGTCCCATCTGAATGGGAAAGTTCGCAGCTGACTTCTTTAGGCGTAGGTGTGTGAACTTCGGCCAACTTCCTTAGGAACTCCATGAACACTACCTTTTCTGAAGGGTAGCATGGCATCATGGCGGGGTGTCCATTGTAACCATACACGCGTATGTAGGTGAAGGTGCGAAATTGGATAAACCAATCCGCCCAGTCCACCATTGCCTCCTTGGCTGCTGGTGATATACGCACGTGCATCTCATGGTCAAGATCTCGTACGGTGTGCATGATGAAGAGGTCACTTATCTGTTTGAAGTGTCTTTCTGTTAGAGTGAACTCAAGACGAGGAAAGTATTCATGGACCTTTTGCACACCTAAGGTCCCCACAATACTTAGTGTCTTGAACTCGCTTTGGAAGGCAATCAGGTATACAAGGTAGTGTTGATGTGTTTTTTATGACGACATCAACACAGAATAAAAATGCCCAACGGTCATTCTACTCTCTCTTGATCAAAGTATTCCGCATGCTAAGATTGCGTGAAAGTTCATGCGTTCAACTCCAAGGTTCCTTTAACGCGAATAGACTCAATTGGTTGATGTGTTTTGCTGGATTATCCAAGGGGACTTACGTAGTTGTTCGATTATGTGAAGCAATTAGGACATGAAAGATTTGACAATATTGTTCTGGTATCTGGATTGACCCGGAAAATGCTGAATTTAAAGGGAGTAAGGATAGGAAGTCTACAATCTACTTCTAAAGGGTGGAATGTGAAGATCAATTTGGACAATCTTCAAACCAAACTCCGCTTTGCCTCCCTTCGGACAACTTCCACAAAGTTGGTGCAATCTTCAAAGGATGAGTTAAATATTCAAACCATGACACAACATGTTCATACCATCACAATGATGCATATGGACATATGAGCCACAATCGAAGTTAAGCACTATTACTCCAGTTGACCACACAAGGCGAACCAGCCGTCAGCAAGTCCGCTAGTGGTATGGACGAGAGAAGACTTGCTCAAATTAAACACCACATTCCATAGCTAACAACTACTTGCATGAAACAAATCTACTTTACTTTACTCTATTCGAATTGGAAAGACGAAAAGATCTCGTCAACTGCCCACAACACAAAATGAAGTCACCAATCAATGAAATCTTTATATCATGAGAGTCTTACACAACAATCTTTTGCAAAAACTTTCAAAGGGAAAGTCTTTCTTTCCTTTCCAACTAAGCTAACCCCTAGCTCTACTTTAACTTCTATCACTTTCTATCTCTGTCTAGCTCTGATCTATCTCTGATTCTAATTCTAATAGATTACAAATAAGGGGGGATCCCCTTTTATAGCTAGCCCATTTCAACGGACAGCTCAGATTGAATTACAATGAAGGGCTCAGATCGAACCACCTATGCCCTGATTAGGGTTTCTGCCCTAAAAACCGCCATAGAGAGGAGTGGGCAATGAATGCACAGAATATTCTCCACTCCCCTGCAGGAATCATAATGAGCAATTAATGCCCACTACCATCATCAAGCAGCGCGTTCCCACTGGCCTTCTCCCGGATAGCAAACTCGATCAACCAGGCCAATACCGCTTCCACCTCCTGGGCAGAAATCGGTGGAATGTGGTTGAGCTGGAACTCCAAGACCGCTACCGTCTATCCGTGCCGGATGTAAGACTTCTTCCATGCCGCTAAGGCGTCCTGGGTATGCTGAATAATACTAGAGAAAGTGGAGACATTCTCAAAGTCATCCAGGACAAGCGACCTCGCAGCTGAGAAGAATGGAGCTAGTTTATCTTTCAAGCCATCAGCAGTTATTTCCTCTGGGGCCAACTTTCTAGCAAATATGGTTTCTAATGTATTAAGGACTCCTTCCAAGATGTTACCCATTGCTTTCTTCACTCTGGCTGAATCTGACCTTGCTGCATCGTGAAATCCACGGCCTGTGACCATCGAGGAGTACCAGCTGGTGAAATCATACCTGTCACCCCTCTGAATTACACCTCCATCCACCAAAGTTTGCAGAGGTGTATGCATCAAAGCCCCCAAACGAAGTACAGTCTTTGTCTGATAGATGTGGGTATCGCCCCAGGCCTGATCCACCATGTCAATCCGTGCCAAAATACTTGAGGCCTGCCGATAAGCATTGGTGAGGTCCTCCATGAATTTCCTTGTCTCAGTACGAACATGGCTAACCCACTTGTCCGCTTCCGTTTCCATCTTCTTTAAATCCTCTAAGCCGACAACTGACTCCCTCGGAAGCTCTGGTGGACATTCTACTGTTGGGTTTGCCGGTTCACCTGGACGTGCTAGACTCTGCACATATCCTATCAAGGTTTTGTGCTCCTTCTTCAATTTCTTATACTTCCCTTCCGTGCGGAGCAACTGATCCTTCAGCGCCTGATAGGAGTTATCGAACTCCTCGACAATTTGGGCTCCCGTAGGACGACCCAACTCTACGGTGGTGATCACATAATTTTCAAGCCTCTCCTCGGTTCGATCACAATCCTCTCTCGAAACAGCCACTTGAAGCGTGCGAGAGCCTGACTCATCAGTTGAGATCTTTGAAGACTTCCTGGCCCTTTTCTTTTCTGGTGGCGCACTGATCCTCCTAAGGAACTCCTCCATCTCGATGGCCGGATCCGTATCATCCTTGGGTTCTCTTCTCATTCTGTCTGAAAGCGAATCCGGCACCGTCTGCTGCGGATTGCAAACGACGAGGGGCTGTTCTTCTGTTGCCTCCACCTCGTGTACTTCCTCTCTTCTTGCACTGCTCTGCTCGGGCTCATCATCTTCCACGAGCTGCGTATCTCCTGACCCTTGGGTCCCCTGTTCTGTGTTTTCCTCTTCCTCCAATGTCATGTCCAACATCTGTTGGAAACGAGTGTTACCCACTGTTTCATCTTCTTCTTCTTGTTGGCCAGCCCTGGATACACTGACGCTTATACTATCTGATTCTCGGATGTTGGGTTGATCCACCTCTTCAAGCTCCCGCTCTTCACCCAATCCTGCCCTCTGATCAGCAAACAATGAAATCACTCTCAAACTCGAAGACCGAGTTTGTGAGTGCATAGGTGATGCTTGTTGCATCCTCAACGGTATCGGCTGGGTTGGTACTTCTACTTGTGCTTCCAGTGTTTGAGCAACCTGTTTTCCCTTTTTCACCAATAGCGGCCTTGGGCCACCCATCAAGCTATAAGTAAGGGTGATCGATCTACTCTTAAGTCTGCATACATGTCTATCGACCCAAGCCCTTGTGAAAGTCAACACCGGAATAGAGAGCATGTCCAAGTCCATGATTTCTGGCTCGAACCAATCAGGTGGTGGGACCGGAGTATCCCTAACTGAACCATAGTCGGGTTGCATAACATTGACATCCTCTTCCACCTGGTCGGGAACTGGAATGATCTCACATTCCCTGATCAATTTGAGGGGAAGCCTGGAAAACATCCTTTTCCTTATCTCAACCTCATCAACAGCATTTGCCCAAAAGTCTTCAATGTGGGCCTTGTGTCGGTACTCAACGTTCTGTATCATTCGGATGTTTCTGTACGGATCAAAATCCTGTCTGCCTGTGTGATACGATAGATGATAGAATTGCAGCTCATCCTCTGCCTCTCGAGCTGCCTGCAAGGAGGGACACACCTCAGTGGAATTTCCCATGGCAATAGGAAAGTCAAGTCCACCCTTCTTCTTCTTTTTCTAAATCTTATCATAGGCGATCAACTGCCTAGATATTTCCAGCATTATAATGTGATCGGTGGGGTACCTCGGTAGCCGGTATGGATACGAAGTGAACCCCTGCAGCCTAATGTAAGTGAATTTCGAAAATTGGATGAGCCAATATCCGTATTCCTCGATCAATGCTTGTGCCTCTTTGGATACTCTTTGCTGCGTTCTCCGCTGAAGGGTCCTCGTGATGTGCATTGTGAATGCATCATTAGCCCGTTTGTAACTGGCAGGGTTAGCTAGATGCAACTGTGTGCAGGCCTCATGGATTTTGAACTGATCAGGTGCACAGCCTATCAGCTCCTTGTATGTAATCCCTCGATACTTGGTCATTCTTGCCAGCATATATATCACATACGAGCTCATGTAAAAGGTTTCTGTCCCCTTCAGGCTCCTGAACTCTTCATCTATGTTATCACTGATCATTCTTGCCCAGTCAACACATTCCTTTTCCTCCAATATGATCTCGATGAAGTAGAACATCCATGGCTCGAAGAAGTAGGCTTGTGCACTCCCATTTATTCGGCTCAGCATCATCATCAAGTCGCAGTATTCCTGTTTTACATCTTCGGCAATTATCTGCTTTGGGAGTCTAGTGCGAGGTGGCTTTGGCTTTTGCATCCAAACTCTGTTGATGACCGCAGTAACCCTTTCGAAGGAGGTGGAGTACATTTTATCTGCCCTCTCCTTTGATCTGTAGAGCATCTTTTCGGCAATAGGAATCCCAAATGCCTCTTCGATGGCATCTGGCGTGAAGTTGGCAAGCAATTTGCCATCCGGCGAGACAATGGTTCTACGCTCCGGCTTGTAGTGGTTTGCACACTCCATAATTAGCTCTGGGCACTGAATTGCTGGTGGAAAACCAGCGGCTGCATAGATACCACTCTTCATGATGTTATGTGCCGTGACTGATGGTTGATGGCCTCCCAGTCCGTACATCCTAGACTTGAGTGCATTTAGATTAAATGACCCGAGGTTGGTGTCACTTAACCCTGCCAGCTTGGAGACAATTGCCGATTTTGGAAGAAATGACTTGGCGAGCCTTTTGATCATTGCCTGCCGGGATGAGCTAGCCTTGGCTGTTTCAGCGTTTGCAGCTCTGCCTGCGGCTCTGCTTGTTCCAGCAACATCCTTTGCTCCAACCATCTGCAAAATAGAATAACAATAAGTTAGCTTGTAGATTTATAATAAAATAAATAGCCTTCGAGGCGACTGCGGACGTGGAGTTAGCTTTCGAAAATAAAATTCTTCAGCATAATTATCTAACTCCAAACCTCAGACTGTATAAAAACTCCGAGCTTATAAAGAAGCTTTTAACGATTGCACTTCTGACTGGCGAAGAAAATCACAGGCAACTACTAACTTTCAGCAACTCGAATAAATAATATTTGCAGCAACTCTTTTGCAGCTCCAAAAAAAAACTTCCTCAGCACTCCGAGAATAAGATCTTCAGCACACAATAAACTTTTGCAACTCAATGCTCTGCAGCAACTTCAAAAAGATAAATCTTCCAGCAACTCCGGAAATCTGCAACAACTTCAACCTTCAACTTCGAGATTGCAGCAACACACTTTCAGCTTTCGAAAGAAAGAGTCTCGGCAGATAAAAATTTCTCCAGCACTTCGCTCTTTCAGCAACGCAACACTCCGAGATAAGATAAACTCTCAAAGAATTTCTCTCCTCAACAACTTCGAAAATATTTCAATCTCTCAAGAACTTCTTCAGCAACTTGAACTTCGAAAAATGTGAGGAGAAATGAGAGAAGAGACTGTTTAAATAATTCTTCTCGAAGAATCCTGCCAAGTAAGGCTGGGGCTATTTTTAGCACCCTCATCAATTTTCCACTCTCTTCGTTCGGAATCTTCTAATTCAAGCGCAGTAGTGGGCTAGTTGTCAGCCAGTCATTATGGCAGTTGCCATTAATAATGATTCCTTCCTTGTAAAAATTCGAATTTTTCCTTTTGGTCTGCCAGTTAACTCTTGGTGATTTAAACAACTTGCGAGAAAAATCACTTGATTCGGTTTGAAAATTTCATTTAAGAATTCTCGCATAGTTTAATTAAATTCAACCCGAAAAATTCATGGGAGTTGTAAATTTATTTCCAACTTTTTAAAATGTCTGTCATTTAAATCCTCAATTTCATAAAATTTGCCTTAGACATTTTTAATTTCCTCTTTAAAATATTCAACTCCGGGTGATTTAAAATCACTTGCCTGTTCGAAATAACTCATCCCCTGAGATTTAATTTCCGTTAGGAAAATAATCTAGGCAAAACAAATCCCTTCTGAAAATATTAAAATTTCCCTTAGGAAATTAATTTTTTCAACTCTGTCAACCCATGGGTGCATTTTAAAGAGGTTCATTTAATTTTCCGCCTGACATTGAAAAAATACTCATGAATGTCAATTCTCCCCTTGAAAATAAAATTTCATCACTTTGCCCACTTCATTTAAATGCCTTTGGAAAATTATCTTCAATTCATATCAAGGGCGTATTTTCTCTGGTGAAATATTTATCTCACTTAGAAAATGTTTCTAGAAACATTTTCTTCCTTGGCGCATTTCCCTTCAGTGAAATATTTGTCTCCATGCCTTAGGAATAAAATTTAACTCCCCCTCATTTCTTGGGCGTATTTCTTCTTGGTACCCTTTAATTTTCATGTCTTAGAGGATTTTCAAATCACCCACAAGCTGGGCGCACTTGATATGCTAAGCCTTCACCTTGCCTTAGACATTTTGCCACTTAGAAAATTTTCAAGCGATCACCTTACCTTTGGGCGCAAAGTAGCCCAGAGGCTTTCACTTTATTTTCCATGGACTTTGAAATTCTTTGGTTGCTTGATCTAGGCTTGGGCGCATTTGACATAGCCCACTTCCATTTCGCAATGCCTTAGCATTTTTTTTTGTTAACTTTTCCATGGTGGGCGCCTTTGATGTTGCTAGCTTTCAATCTATGCCTTGGAAAAATATTCACTTACCTCTACAACAAGCTGGGCACATTTCACCGTTGAAGCTTCCACTTTTGCCTTAGGCACACTTCAGCTAGGCAAATTTCAATTTCATGAAGTGGGCGCATTTCATACCCTCAACTTCTACTTTTGCCTTAGGCGTTTTTTTAGCCTCCAATAACCTTGGGCGCATTTTCACTAGCATGTTTCCATTTTTGCTGCCTTAGGAAATTTCAAAGTCTTCTATAACCTTGGGCGCAAATGAGGGGGTGAGCTTCCATTTGAGGGCGCATTTCCACCCTTGAAGCTTCCACTTTAATGCCTTAGCCGCTTTTTCACTAGGCCACATCCTCCTTGAGCGCATTTAACATGTAGAGTTTCCAAGTGAGGGCGCAAATGAAGGGGTGAGCTTTACTTTACTTGCCTTAGAATATTTTCTAAGTTTCATCCTCTTGAAGGTGGGCTCATTTTCCATGTTGAACTTTCATTTCAATGACTTAGAATTTTCTTTGAGGGTCTTCACTTTACCTTGGGCGCAAATGAGGTAGGCCACTTTTATTTTGCCTTAGAATATTTTTCAAAAGCCTTCCTTCTTGAGGGCGCAAATGAGGGGGTGAGCTTCCATTTGAGGGCGCAAATACATAGGCAAGCTTTCATTTTTTACCATGGGCGCATATTGGGTGTCATGCTTTTGTTTCAATGCCTTAGCCGCTTTTTCACTAGGCCACATCCTCCTTGGGCGCATTTTGATGGAGGAGCTTCAAGATGAGGGCGCATTTGACATAGCTTACTCTTATTTTCCATACTTAGACAAATTTTCACATGTGAGCCTTGACTTGAGGGCGCATTTAATGTGCCATGCTTCCATTCTCAAACACTTAGGCGTTTTTCACATGTAAGCTTTGACTTGAGGGCGCATTCCATGGGGGGAGCTTTCGTTTTGCCTTAGAAAATACTTTCATCATCTCCCCAACATGGGCGCATTTTAGCCTATGAGCTTTCATTTGAACACTTAGAAACTTTTTCATACCTCTGCCTGCCTTCATCTTCACCGTCTATTTTGGGTAAGTCAGGCTATTTTTAGAAAGTCCCTCGAATTTCGACCCATATAGCTCCGTTTTGCCTGAAAATTTCGCCATACGACTCTCTTTGCCTTGTGAACCCGTTTCGCCAATCCCACATGTCAACTTGCTATTTATAGCCACCTGCTATTTATAGTAAGTTCTTGACTTTTTGACTTTGGTAGCTCCGTTTGGCACGAAAATTTCACCATCTGATCTTCTTCGCCTTGTGAACCTGTTTTGCCAGTCCTCTGCCCCGACCTGCTATTTATAGCCATGCCCTGACTTACTAAAAATAGTAAGTTCTCCGATTCTGCTCAAATTTTGCCAACAGGTACCTTGAAGTGTGCTGATGTTGGTGAGGTGCTTCGTTTTGACAATTTCTGGATTTCACCCCCTATAAAAGTGGAAACCCTAATTTGACCTGCATGCATCCCGAACGGTCTCCGTTTGACTTCGTTCCCTCCGCATGTCGTTCTGCTTGCTGAACTGGAGTGTTGGGCAGCTGCTAGAGTGTACCTAATAAAAATAGAAACTGCCTGAAAAGTGACTCATCCACTGTCGGATGGTTTTGCATGTTATATTGTCCGTGGGGTCTCAAGAAACCCAGAAAAACCCAGAAAACTGGTCTGCATGCATGCACTGCCTAAAAATAGTAAGTCCTCGAAACTTGATCTTCCCCGCTTGCATGTCACATTGTTGCAAAGCTCTCGAAAAACCCATAAAGAAAAACCCAACATGCGTTGAAAAACACTGCATGCAAACCCTAAAAATAGCCTCTGAAGGCTAAACTCTGAAAGTGATCGTCTCGGTTTGCATGTTACACCATTGTGAAGGTTTCGAGAAACCCAGAAGTAATCTCCGGACATGCAACGAGGAATCATATGTTTGACCCCTAAAAATGGCTTCTGAAGCCCGAGCTGCTAAAAATAGCAAATTGTCCGATCTGGCTCAAAATTTACATGCAAGCAGCTTGATGTTACCTGAATGTGGTGGAACTGACAGAATTCCAAAATCTTGCTGAAACAATCCCCGGTTGAGTACTTACTATAAATAGTAAGTTGTCAGAATACAATGAAAATTTAGGGGGACTCTGCTGGAAGCCTTCTGACTGCTGTACTAAGCTTGGATTTCAATTTTATAACTCAGTTTGACCTTTAATAAGCCTGAAGGATGAAAACCCTAATTTCACAAACTTGAACAATATTTCCACCTGGGTCAAATGACAGGACATCTCGGGAAGGACCAGAGATAGAGAGAGAGACGCACTAACCAAAGCCAAAAGACCAGAATGGAGCAAAAATTAGGGGGTCCCCATCTGTATGGGGTGATGTGTGAAAAAGGTCACAACAGGTAGGAACACATGTGGAACCTATGAGCCTCTAGAAACCTGGTAATCTGTTGGTGGAGTGTGTCACTGATCAAGGTGGCCCAGTCGTAATGTTCTATTTTGTTGATAATCTTAGCAATGATGTAGTACATCCACGACTGAAACCGATTGCCCTCTTCCTATCCAGTGATCTTGCTAAGTAGAGTGATCGACACTACATACTTGTCTCGGAATTCTCCTCTTCCAACCAATTTGGGCAAGCTGGCCTTTTTTACCTTCAACCATTGTTCTGCCATTTTCAACAAACACTTGTCCTTTGAACCTTCGAATTCCTTTTTGCATTCTCTCACAGATATGACTTTGTTGGTCGAGCATGGTGGAATAGCAAAACATTTTTCAATGTCTTTTGGTTTCAAACTATAGATCACTCTCCCATCCACTGATTGGATTTCTCGTGTGGTAGGATTATAATGCTTAATGCAAGCAATTGCAAGCTCCACACTCTGTAATGTGATAGGGATTGATGCAACTTGAAGCAATCCGGATTCTTCTATGTTTTGCAGTGTGATTTGATTCATGCCTTCCAAATCCTCTAAATTGACCTTTGGGTTCTTTTGATGTAGGTCTGTGTCAGTCGTTTTCAAGAAATCATGGTACAAGGCCGTCTTGGTCTTGTATTGTACCTGAGAGTGCTGCATCCTGAAAAACTTAAAGATCAACTGTGCACACGACCCTGTTCTGACAATTTCCGAAAGCTCTTAAAAATAGCGCCTCCCGAGAAGTATTTTTCCGAAAAAAATCTAGCACATGGGTTTTGTTCGTGCTTCAATGCTGAACAAACCCAGTTTCTTAGATTTTTTATTCTGAGACTTTTCCGGAAAAATCCCTAAAAATAGGGGCAGCAAGTTTACTATTTTTGGAAACTCTGAAGAGATGGGTTTTACTTGAAAATTATGTTGATCATACACAGTTGGTCAGATCTGTTGTAACCTATTGTTTTTTGTGACATGCAAGAATTTTGAGACAGAAGAGAGGAAGTAGACAAGAGGTAGATTGAAAGTTATTAGCTGCCTCCTTGTAAAAATCGGTCACTGGATTCAACCTCTAAGAAGAAATAACTTTATGCCACTGATCTTCAAAAAATATCGAAGAACGGTCCAAAACCCTTGCTAGATCTTGAAAAAACGTCCTTGAGAGCAAATTGTTGTTTTGATCTTCAACTTGCAAAAGTAGTAATGAAAAATGGCCGCCTAACTTGATTATATAATGATTTAAGTTGAATGCATCAAGTATGGGCGCCAACTCATGATTGAAGCTTGATTTGGAGTTCTAAAAGCTGATTTCCACTGATTATGGGATGTTTGGCTCTTTTTGCCTCCAAAATCTCTTAAGTCAACAATTTCACCTTTGACCTTTTAGGCATCTGTTGACGTGTGTTTTATGACAACGCCAGCACAAAATAAAATGTCCAACGGTCACTCTATTCTCTGTTGATCAAAGTATTCCGCATGCTAAGATTGCGTGAAAGTTCATGCGTTCAACTCCAAGGTTCCTTTTATCGCGAATAGACTTGTTGACGTGTGTTTTATGACAACGCCAGCACATAATAAAATGTCCAACGGTCACTCTATTCTCTCTTGATCAAAGTGTTCCGCATGCTAAGATTGCGTGAAAGTTCATGCATTCGACTCCAAGGTTCCTTTAATGCGAATAGACTCAATTGGTTGATGTGAATATGTTGGGTATTCCAAGGGGACTTACGTAATTGTTCGATTTTATATGTTCAAGCAAATGAAGGGTTTTGACTATGATGCTCTGGTATTTGAACGGACCGGGAAATGCTGAATTTAAAGGAGGTAGGGATAGGAATTCTACAATCTATTTCTACGGGTGGAATGCAAGGATTAGCTTTGACAGTCTTCAAACCAAACTTCGTTTCATCTCCCCTTCGGACAACTCTGACAAAGTTGGTGCAATCTTCAAAGGATGGATGAGATGTTCAAATTGAGATTCACCATGCACACCCCTTCACAACGAAGCAAGTGGGCACACTAAACACAATCAAAGTTAAGCGTTGAGATTCCAGTTGACCACGCAGGAGCAGACTTACCGTCAGCAAGTCCACCAGTGGTATGGATACGGGAAGATATGCCCAAACTAATGTCACATTCCACAATTAACTCTACTTGCATGAAAACAAATCTACTTTACTTTATCTATCTTGAATTGGAAAGATGAAATGGCCTTGCTAGCTACTCATAACAAAAGAAGAAATCACCAAGCAATGAAACTCTTTGTATTATGAAAAGTGTTCACAACAACCGTTTACAAAACTTTCAAAGGAAAGTTTTCTTCCCTCCTCAATCTAAGCTAACTTCTAAGCTAAATGTTATATGCCTTCTACTTTCTGTATGCAGCTGTCTGGCAAATGTGGCAAGTCTTTACATGCTCGTAAGCATCTTTGAAGAGCGTAGGCCAATAATATCCTGCTCTCGAAATCTGGTGCGCTGTGGCCAAACCACCTCCGTGACTTTTTCCAAATTTTTCATGGAAGTGTTCCATTAGCTGTCTAGCCTCTCTTTTTCCTACACATCTCAAATAAATCCCTTCGTGATTCCTTCTATAAAGTACTAATCCTTGTAGCATAAATCTCTGGCTCTCCATTCTTAAAGCTCTTCTCTGCATTGGGTTCAAATGTGAGTGACATCTGTGATTCAACAAATAATAGACAGTGTCGTCGTACCATTCCTCGGGTGACACTTCTTGTAACACTTAAGTTTGTTGTATTAATCCAGGTCCTGCCATTGCAATTGTTTGTGCCAAGGCTTGTCCTCGGACTAACTTCATCGGCTGTATCTCTATGTCATATTCTTGCAAGCTGGCGACCCACTTGCCTCTTCTTTCTCCTAGTTCATTCTGCATTAACAATGTTTTCACCGTGGCATTTGGAACTATTGCATGGACTTTGCTCCTTAGGATATAGTGCCTGAATTGCTTAGCTGCCTTCACTAGGGCATAAGCCTACTTTTCCACGTTGGCGTATCTTAATTCTGCTTCCTTCAACGGTGCACTCATAAAGGCAATTGGATGCTCATCCTTTTCTTTTGTTCTCTGGGTCGATACTGCCGCACAGGTGTGTTCTGAAGCAAAAGAGTACAGGTAAAATGGCTTTGAATAATCCGGACTAACCAGCACTGGAGCATCTACTATTGCTTGTTTGATTTCCTCGAACGCCTTCTTTGTTTGAGGAGTCCATTCTATTTTCGCATCCTTCTTCAACATCTCATTCAATGGTCTGACAATCTCAACAAATCTAGTTATAAACTTTCTCACAAAATTAATCTTTCCAAAGAAAGACCTCAATTCTTTCTGACTCCCTGGCATGCCAATTCTTGAAATTGCCTCAATGCGGTCTGGGTCAATTGATATGCCCTGTTCTGAAAGGACATGTCCCAACAATTTTCCTTCAGTGACTCCGAACATGCATTTCTTGGAGTTGAGAGAAATGCCAAATCTTCTGCACCTTTGGAAGATCTTCTTCAAGTCTTCAACATGATCTTCCCTCTTTTTGGAGAACACTGTAAGGTTGTCCATGTATATAATAATGCATTTCCCAACTAAATCCCAGAAAGCGATGTCCATAGCCCATTGTAATGTGGCCCCGGCGTTGATTAAGCCGAAAGGCATTCTCCTATAAGCGAACGTTCCCCACTTCGTGGTGAAAGCTGTTTTTAATCTATCTGCTTCTTCAACCATCACCTGGTTGTATCCTGAATAACCGTCCAAGAAGGACATCATTTGGGAACCATTCACAATTTGCAACACCTCATCTAGTGAGGGCAGGGGATAATTATCTTTCTCAGACGCTCTGTTTAGGTTGCGGAAGTCAACACACAACCTTATCTCCCCATTTTTCTTTCTGACGGGTACCAAATTGGCGACCCACGTTGAGTGCCTTATTGGGAAAATGATTCTGGCCGAAAGGAGCTTCCTTACCTCCTGATATATCAATGGTTCTAGCAGCGGGTTCACCGGCCTCTGCCTTTGTCTGAATGGTTTGTTTCCCGGTTTTAACGAGATTGTGTGCGTGATCAAGGTAGTGTCATATGTCTTTAAGTCCTCATAACCCCAGGCTACCACATCGGAAAACTCTCTCAATGCTTGCACTATTCCTTCTCTTTCTTCTAGGGTACAAACCTTACCCACAAATACATTCTTGACTTGCTCTTCTGTTCCCAAGTTAATTGTTTCGCATTCATTTCCTTGAGTACCTTGATTTCTGCTCAATTTATCAGGGTCAAAGAGCCTTTCCAACTCAACCATTCCTCTAGGAATGACATTTGTTCTTAAATTTAAGATTCCTTCAGCATCGAATTCGGCTTCCTCGGTTTCTTCTTCATCTATAATTTGTGCTTCAAATACTCCTGAGTTTGTTAAGAATTCTAAAATCTGTTTATCATCATCAAATACCTGGAAATTCTTTATATTGTCTGGAATTGAGGGTGTGGAGATCAATTTCACTGTGAACTTCTTTAGACCTTCCAACTCTAGCGGCTCTAGTGAACTGGCTGCCTGTGCAAGGGAATTTGCTACCGGATTTCTAGATCTGTATACCTGCTTGATGTTGAAGGCATCAAAGCTTTCGATCAAGTCCCATACTCTATTTCGGTAGCGGCCCAATCTCTTGTCGTGACAAGCATACTGTTTTCTTACCTGGCGGACCACTATGTTAGAATCCCCGATGGCGTGTACGATCTTGGCACCTTTCTCTATAGCCAGGATTAACCCATGAATCACAGATTCATATTCCGTAACGTTGTTGGTGCAAGGGAACTGGAGCCTGCAAGCACCTAGATATGCTTCTCCCTTGGGGCTAACGAGTTCAAAACCCGCTCCATTCCCTTTCTTAGACTTTGACCCATCAAATCTCAGAGTCCATATTTGATCTTCTGTATGATTGCTATAGGTCATGGGATCATTCTTTTCTACTGTGGGCTCAATCTTCTCACTCTCTATCCATTCCTTCATCAGGGAGTCTTTTCTCTCATTTATCTTTTCAAGTTCTTGCACCAAAGAGATTTGTGGAACTCTCTTCGAAACTTCTTCCATGGCCATTTTGCACATGGCACATGTAAACTCTAGATGGAATGCCTCATGGATCCTACACCAATTAGGCATTAGCATACTGCTGATGGAGACATCCTTCCCTGAATCTATTCTTTGCTTGACATTTTGCAGCACAAAATTTCTAAAATTTTCAAACATCCTTTCGCTCCCACCTGAGTCATCTTCAATCAATACTTCTGTAGAGGAGGGTGCGCTTTACAAGGGTGTTTCCTGAATCATACTTTGCAGCATGAGTACTTCTTGCTTGATTGGCTTGTAAGAGCCCAAATCCGTTTTTGTAAACAAGACCTCATTGTTATCACCATATTCGATGATCATCAACCTAAGCCGTGGTGTGCTCTCTACCCTTATTTGATTGGGAATCCCTCTCCAAGGCAACCACATGTGAGAAAAATCGGTGGCAATGTACCCGTTCAATCTTCGGGACCAATCTCTACTGAGCAACATGCCATATTCATCCGGTATATCTACCACGGAGATATCAATGCGACTCTGGATCCTAGGATCCGCTGCTAACTGCATGTGAATGTCATTTAGTTCCCCAACAACGGGGACTTTTGTTTTGTCCAGCTAGGTTACTTTCTTGTTGGTGCGAAGCGGGATTAGTCCCAACCTTTCGCATACTTTTAAAGGCATGATGTTGCTTGAAGCTCCAGAATCAATTAAACAATTGTGTAGCATTTTTCCGAATATTCCGACTGAAACTAGAAAAGGGGCCAGTTCATCTTTTCCCTGATAAAACACTACTAGTTTTCTTCTTTCATCTGCTACATCATTTCGCCTTTCATCCCTTTTATCCGATTGAACTTGTTGATTTTGAATCTCATTCCTCGTATTCTGCTTAATCTTTGTGATCTCATTAGGCTGAAAACCTCTCTCAGCCTCGGCTTTTTCATGAGTGCTTGAAGAGTTTAGAACCATGCCCTCAAAGTTCTGGGGCTGTTGTTGTGCCTCCCCACGAATTATAGGATGTTTGGGGCACATTCTGCACTGGGTTTGTGTTATGTGCAGGACGGGGTTGTACGAGAATCTGGGGATTTCTTGGCACATTGGGTGCCTCTTGCGACGTATTTCTCGTGGAAGGGTTTTCAGTCAATGCCCCTAGAAGAGTTTCTCTTACCTCTTGAACTCTCATCAATTCATAAAGTGGCAGACTTACTTTCATCTTCTTGAACTCTTCCAACACGTGGGAGCTCATCTTCTTTATGTCCTCTCTAGGAGAACCCCCCTTTTGTCTTTGTTCAGTTTGGTGAACAGGCTGTTGAGGCGCTTGCGATCCATATGTCCTTGCTTGTGTGGGACCCTGTTGTCTATACTCTGGGGAGTCTTTCGGTGTAATCGGCACGTTACTCGCATTGGGATGTGGTGGTGTCGAAAAGTTGTTTGGTGGCGTTGATGAGGTCAACAGCTCCTGTCGGGGATAACTTCTCTGATACACTTTAGGAGGCCCACTTCCAGTTGTCTGGAGGGCCAGCACTTCTCTAACTCCCTCCACTAAGACACTATTGTTAAGAGGTGGGAAACTGTAGCCGTCTCTGCTTAGAGGTTCATCTGGTGATGCGTATGTAGCATGGGCCTCTGAAAGTGCTTGAGTCTCTGGCGTCCCCACGGGACCATTTGCCAAAGCTGGCGAATATTTCTGATTAACTGACGGTGGTGTATAACTTTGGAATTCAAGCGGGAACTTGAAATCCTCTAAGATCAAGGCATGATCATATCGGGGCGATGGGACTATTTCATACCCCGTAGTTGGAGGATTCTCCATAGGATCTGTATTCTTAACTTCTCCTCTGAAAATGTCAGCGGCCACTTGAAACTCATGGCATTGTAGCTCGGAGTGCTGACTAGTATTGTGCAATCTACACCATCCCGACAAGGTGGCTACTGCCAAATATACTCTGTCTGCTAGTCGGTTCTTGGGAGGCGGCGGGTTATCTAGTGGTGTAGGGACACCTCCATTGTTGGGACCCGTATTCCAAGATCTCTTTTGGAATCCCTGATTATTGTTTCTATACCCATGATTGTTCTCATGACCGTATCCTTGATAGGTATCTTGATGGTGATTCGGAGGATTATTGTGATATCCTCGATTAGCACCTTGATGTGCTTGATTATTCCGTTGCATGGATTGTATCTAATTGTTCTGATTTCTAAGGTATGTCACCTCAGTTGATAGCCTTTTCACTTGTTCCAACAAATCTTTGATTTCATCCTTTTCCTCTTGAGTCGGTGTCGATGCTACTGTGTTCTGTAGATAAATAGGCTGTGCAACCGATGCTTGAGACATAGGTGCCCCAGGATGGAGAACCAACTGATTTGATGGGCCAACTGTCTGGTAAGCTAGCTGTGGAACCGGATTCAATGCTGGAACTTGCTGATTCCAGGTTTGTATCTGACTGCTCGTAGTACTTAAGCTAGTGTATAGCGAGGGACCCGTTGTATTTTGTCCCATGCTTTGACTTACTTCAATTGCCTTAGTGTAAGCTAAGTTCATATTTGCTGGACCGGGGTGAGCTTCTCTCACAAACATTGCAGTTAAGGGATCCAGTGCTGCGTAGTAGTTTTCTCTAGCATCCGTGATGGTGTAGGGAGTTCGTAATCTTGTGAGAGCCTTTTGGAATCTATTGTTAAACACATGAATAGGCTCTTTCTCTTGCCTCCTTACTTCTACAAACTGTCTGAATAAACTCTGCGGGAGTGATGGGGATGCCGAACTTTTCGACAAAGGCCGTCTTCATCTGCTCCCATGTTCTGATTGAACCGACTGGTGAATGTATGAACCAATAATGGGCCTCTTCCCCCAAAGAATAGGGGAATAACCTGCAAGCTACATCTGCATATGCAATCTGCCTATTGCGTAGGTGGTCTTCAAACATTTTGATGTGATCCTCAGCAATGCGGTTTACGTCGTGGATGTGGAACTTGGAGCAAAAACTCTCTGGATTCTTAGGCATGTCGTGATAGTCAGCAAACTCCAGCGGGGATGGGTTGGTGACCAACCAAGTAGCACCATTTGCAACAGGCTGAACCATTGCTTGCCTTCGTCGATACACAGTTGCTGGAGTTGTTTGTTGCACAACTACTGGCGTAACTTGAACTGGTTGCTGCTGAATTGCTATTGGTGTGGTATCTCGTACTGGTCCCTGTTCGGCAACCCTTGAAATGCTAGGCGGAGTTCTGAATAAACTGGAAACCTCTTCGCCACTTACTGCCTGCTCACTCGATTGAGCTTCTTCACTTGATATAACCTCTTCACTCGAGGGAGCCTCTCCGTCTGATCGAGTACTTCTCTTCTTCCTCGTTCTGGTAGGCAGCTCAATAAGTTCCTTGGCTGAATTGGGTGCGGACCTCAAAATTCTTTTCAACTTATCCGGCGAGAATGAACTGATGCGATCCAGGATGAAATTGCTCTTTTACTGGCGACGCACAGGAGCGACTGGCTGTCTTTGATTCAACAAATCTCTTTTAATAGCGACTTGGATCTTCATAGCTTTCTCTTCTTATTCTTCCAACACGAAGCTTGTTCTCATGTACTCAGCTACACTCTTCTTTGTCCTCCACACGAGATTGTTCAATCCTGAAAGGATGTCTTCTTGGTCGTCGTTGAATCCCAAATTTGGTTGCAACACCGGAAATACTTCTCTATGAGGTAGCACCATCTTGGTACATTACACTTTTTTATAATTCCTTTTGCTTTACTATAAAAAGTAGTAGCCCTCCTTCTAGCGCCAATTCTGTTGACGTGTGTTTTATGACAACGCCAGCACAGAATAAAATGTCCAACGATCACTCTATTCTCTCTTGATCAAAGTGTTCCGCATGCTAAGATTACGTGAAAGTTCATGCTTCGACTCCAAGGTTCCTTTAATGCGAATAGACTCAGTTGGTTGATGTGAATATGTTGGGTATTCCAAGGGGACTTACATAATTGTTCGGTTTTATATGTTCAAACAAATGAAGGGTTTTGACTATGATGCTCTGGTATTTGAACGGACCGGGAAATGTTGAATTTAAAGGAGGTAGGGATAGGAATTCTACAATCTATTTCTACGGGTGGAATGCAAGGATTAGCTTTGACAGTCTCCAAACCAAACGTGGTTTCGTCTCCCGTTCGGACAACTCTAACAAAGCTGGTGCAATCTTCAAAGGATGGATGAGATGTTCAAATTGAGATTCACCATGCACACCCCTTCACAACGAAGCAAGTGGGCACACTAAACACAATCGAAGTTAAGTGCTGAGATTCCAGTTCACCACATAAAAGCAGACTTACCGTTAGCAAGTCCGCCAATGGTATGGATACGGGAAGATATGCCCAAACTAATGTCAGATTCCACAATTAACTCTACTTGCATGAAAACGAATCTACTTTACTTTACTCTATTCGAATTGGAAAGACGAAAATATCTCGTCAACTGCCCACAACACAAAATGAAGTCACCAATCAATGAAATCCTTATATCATGAGAGTCTTACACAACAATCTTTTACAAAAACTTTCAAAGGGAAAGTCTTTCTTTCCTTTCCAACTAAGCTAACTCCTAGCTCTACTTTAACTTCTATCAATCTCTATCTCTGTCTAGCTCTGATCTATCTCTGATTCTAATTCTAACTGTTTACAAATGAGGGGGGATGCCCCTTTTATAATGAGTCCAATTAGTGGACGGTTCAGATCTGATTACAATAAAGGGCTCAAATTGAGCCACCCATGCCCTAATTAGGGCTTTTGCCCTAAAAACCGCCATCGAGAGGAGTGGGGCAATGAATGCGCCCTCCACTCCTCATCAATGCGCCATACCCTGCAATCAATGCACGTCGTCTTCCTCCAGAAGGTCATCGTCTAGAAGGGCGTTTCCTTTCTCCTTCTCACTGGTTGCAAATCTGATGAACCTATCCAACACTGCCTCAACTTCCTGATCCGAAATAGGAGGAATGTGATCTAGCTGAAACTCTAAAACTGCAACTGTTTGCCCATGCCGGGCACATGATTTCTTCCAGGCAGCAAGGGCGTCCTGGGTGTTCTGTATGATACTGGAGAACGTGGTTGTGTTCTCGAAATCATCCTATGTGAAGGTTTTCACCTCAGAAAAGAATGGCGTCAATCTGTCTTTCAATCCTTCTGCAGTTATCTCTTCAAAAGTCAATCTCTTGGCAAAGATTGCCTCCAATGTGTTGAGGATTCCATCTAAGATGTTCGTCATGGCCTTTCTGACCCTGACAGAATCTGCTTGTGATGCATCGTAGAATCCCCGGTCTGTGACTACTGAAGAATACCATCTGGCGAAGTCGTATCTATCCCCCTGCTAGATAACACCTCCCTCAACCAAAGTGTGTTGAGGTATGCTCATCAAAGCCCCTAAACGGAGAACAACTCTCGTCTGATAGATGCGAGCTTCACCCCAAGCATGGTTAACTGCCTCCACTCTAGCCATAATATCGGAAGCTTGCCTATAGGCATGTGCAAGATCTTCCATGAACTTTCACGCAATCTTAGCATGCGGAACACTTTGATCAAGAGAGAATAGAGTGACTGTTGGACATTTTATTCTGTGCTGGCGTTGTCATAAAACACACGTCAACAGAATTGGCGCTAGAAGGAGGGCTACTACTTTTTATAGTAAAGCAAAAGGAATTATAAAAAAGTATAATGTACCAAGATGGTGCTACCTTATAGAGAAGTATTTCCGGTGTTGCAGCCAAATTCGGGATTCAACGACGACCAGGAAGACATCCTTTCAGGATTGAACAATCTCGCGTGGAGGACAAAGAGGAGTGCAGCTAAGTACATGAGAACAAGCTTCATGTTGGAAGAAGAAGAAGAGAAAGCTATGAAGATCCAAGTCGCTATTGAAAGAGATTTGTTGAATCAAAGGCAGCCACTCGCTCCCGTGCGTCGCCAGTAAAAGAGTAGTTTCATCCTGGATCACATCAGTTCATTCTCGCCGGATAAGTTGAAAAGAATTTTGAGGTCCGCACCCAGTTCATCCAAGGAACTTATTGAGCTGCCTACCAGAACGAGGAAGAAGAGAAGTACTCGATCAGACGGAGAGGCTCCCTCAAGTGAAGAGGTTATATCAAGTGAAGAAGCTCAATCGAGTGAGCAAGCAGTAAGTGGCGAAGAGGTTTCCAGTTTATTCAAAACTCCGCCTAGCATTTCAAGGTTTGCCGAACAGGGACCAATATGAGATACCACACCAATAGCAATTCAGCAGCAACCAGTTCAAGTTAGGCCAGTAGTTGTGCCCTTACAGCCAGTGATTGAGGTCAGGCCATTTGCAAAGTGGGGATTGGACTTTATTGGAATGATTAATCCACCTTCCTCGGCACAGCACAGATACATACTGACAGCTACAGACTACTGCACCAAATGGACGAAGGCTCAAGCTGTCAAGCTTTGCACAACGGATGTAGTCATTAAGTTCCTCGAAGAGAATATTGTTACAAGATTTGGGTGTCCACACGCTTTGGTGTGCGACAGTGGCCCTGCCTTTTCATCTTTGAAGTTTTCAAACTGGGCTTTTGAATATGGGATTGCATTGAAGTTCTCATCTAACTACTACCCACAGGGGAATGGACTTGCAGAGTCCACAAATAAGAATTTGCTAAATGCTATCAAGAAACTGTCGGATAAGAACCCCAAGGACTGGCACACATAGCTGAGGTTTGCCTTATGGGAAGACAGGACTAGAACAAAGAGTTCTTTGGGAACATCCCCTTATCACTTGGTATATGGGCAAGACCCCGTCTTCCCAGTGCAGTTGAGGATTCCAACTCTTCAGTTCATTCAGGAGTATCTGGAAGGAGAAGTCAGAATTCAAGTCCGGCTATCATAGTTGATGCATTTAGAGGAGAAAAGAGATGAAGCATTGGAAAATCTGGCTAAGCATCAAGGAGTCGTGAAAAGATGGTTCGACAAGCAGGCCAAGATCAAGGCCTTTAGGATTTCAGACTTAGTTTTATGTTGGGATAAGGCCCATGAAAGAAAAGGTGATCACGACAAGTTCGATAAACTATGGCTGGGCCCATATCAGATTTCTGAGATCCTAGGAGATAATGCCTTCAGATTGAAAGCATTAACAGGAGAGGATATCCCATTGCCAATCAATGGGCGGTTCCTCAAGCATTATTTCCAAGCGTAGGTTCCCTCCTGGGACCTATTTTGTACATAGTTAGATTAGGTTGTTTTGTTTTCCGCTTTCCCTTTTGGTTTTGGGTTTTGGTTTGTTGCCCTCTGGGTTTTTGGTTTTGGTGCTTCTTCCCTTGAGTTGTCCACTCAAGTGGTTTTGGTTTGGGTTTGGAATGGACATGAATTTTGGGTTTTCCCGTTATGGAAGAGGGTGATAATGTCTTGTCTCTGCACAGTCTGGTTTACTTCCATGGGATTTTTATGAATGATATAACACCAAGGTTGTTCTCCTCTTATCACCATCCGGTCTCGTACGAACTCAACTCGGAAGGTTAATCAGTTATTGTGTCTCAACACATGAATCTGAGATCATAATGTCCTACCTGTTCAGCAAAATACTTTGAGTCATTTTGATTTCTTGGGAGAGGTTATGGCAGGCGAAAATCTTACATCTTGCTTTAGCGCCACTGCATTTCTTAAACCCATCGGTAGCTTCACTGCTTGCCAACCATTTATGGAATTGACAGAAAATCGAGAGAAAAGAAAATATGCTGAAAGAGAAATATCAAAAGAAAGAAAAATAGAAGAAATATCATACCTAAAACATTGGTTTGGGAATATACGAATAACTCCACCGGGGCTATGGACGCCCGACTGGCAGTGGAGCAATATTCGTGAGAATTGTAGCGACAACCTCGTCAAGGCTATGGACGCCTGACTGGCAGCGAGGCAATGTCCAAGATGCTTTTGAAGTGAAGACACTTATATAACTTGCCATAGTTGATCTCGGAAGTCAAGTTGGCTTAGAGGTGAGATGAACACATATGTTCACATAATCTCGAATGAAGATGTTTTGATCCAATATCGGATTCTTCTCCCCTTTTGAGTAAATATCTTTTCTGTATGATGGTTAGAGGGGATTGGTCGAGATTTAACCTTAAAGTGTTTTTCAACACTTTCCCGTGGAGTCACCAGATGTTGTGACCTTTTCACACATCACCCCATCCAAGATGGGGACCCCCCTAAATTTTGCTCCATTTTGGTCTTTTGGCTTTGGTTCTCTCTGTCTCTGATCTTTTGTCCTTCCGGGGATGTCCCGTTTGACCTCAGTTGAAGTAATTGACAAATTTAAGGTTTCTATCCTTTAGGCCCGTCTGAGGTCAAGATTGAGTTACTAAGGCGAAATCTAAGTGCAGCAGCACATTCAG
Organism: Sequoiadendron giganteum; assembly: GCA_007115665.2. NCBI lineage: Eukaryota > Viridiplantae > Streptophyta > Pinopsida > Cupressales > Cupressaceae > Sequoiadendron > Sequoiadendron giganteum. The sequence goes on along the minus strand of CM021103.1, from coordinate 392,732,219 downwards.
AAAGTTCAAGGCAGAATCCCCCTGAAATCCTACTGAAACCTGACAACTTACTATTTTTAGTAAGTACCTAATTTGAGACTTGTTCCTCAGGATTTCGGGATTCTAACTACTTCAGCACGTTCAGGCAACTTTAGAGTGCCTACACATGAAATTTGAACAGATTCAGACAACTGGCTATTTTTAGTAGTTCAACCTTCGGAGGCTATTTTCAGGGTTTAGACAAGCAATTCTCCGATAAATGATAGGAGAATTGTTCTGGGTTTTCCAAGACCTTCGTGATGATGTAACATGCAAGCCGAGATGGTGACTTTCAGAGTACAGCCTTCCGAGGCTATTTTTAGGGTTTGCATGCAGGAATTTTCAATGCATGTCCGGATATTCCATCTGTGTTTCGCAAGAGCTTCGCAGTGATACGACATGCAAGTGGATCGGATCAGTTTTCAGGGGCTTACTATTTATAGCCAGTGCCCGCATGTTGACCAGTTTTCTGGGTTTTTCTGGGTTTTTTGAGATCCCACGGGCATTGTGACATACAAACTCATCCGACATCCAGTGAACCACTTTCTGGGCACTTACTATAAATAGCAGCTTCAGTCCGACGGCAACTTAACACTTCATTCCAGCGAGTAGAACGACAAACAGTAGATATCAAGGCAATCAGGAGCAGTCGGTAGCGCATGCAAGTCAGATTAGGGTTCCCCTGCCATGTCTAAAAATAGATGAAGCAAAATGCAGAGATGTCAAAACGAAGCACGCCACCATGATCAGCATCTTTCAAGCTACCTATTGGCAAATTTTGAGCAAAATCGGAGGACTTACTATTTTTAGTAAGTCATCTCATGGCTAAAAATAGCACGTCATCACCAGAAGCAAGTATGAACAGGTCTCTCACAGCATCAAAAGCAACTGGAACAAATTTCAAAGCAAACAAAGATACGGAAATTAATCAATTCTAGGGTTTGCTAAAAATAGCATGTATTGTGCCAGATAAGGTGTGAACAGGATAGCAAAACCAAACGGAGGCACAACCACATCAGCTCCAGTTCAGAACAGGGTGAAATGCAATGAAACCCTAATTTCTCAAAGATTACTAAAAATAGAAAGCCAGGGCATAAGGGGCGTTGGAAATTCATAAGAGGCAACTGGCATAGAAACAGGTGAAATGCGCCTTCAAGAGGCATAGAAATTCTTCTAAGGCAAGAAATTTTCCTCCCCTTACCCCTAAATGCGCCTAGGGAAGGTGAAAGGTCACCCAAAGCATGGAAATATTCAAGAGACATTCAAAAAATTTCCTAAGGCATCCTCAAATGCGCTCAAAGAGGGAAGTCAACATGCCAATATGCGCCTAGGGAAGGTGAAGAGACACCATGGGCGTAGTATTTTCCTCCTCACAAGCCAATATGCGCCTAAGGCAAAGAAATTTCCCTCTCACACTAGCAAATGCGCCAAGAGGAGATGAAGAGTCATTTGAAGGGGGCGGAATTCCTTGTCCACATGCATATGCGCCTAAGGCAAGGAAGCTACATAGCCAAAATGCGCTCAAGGGAAATGAAGAGTCACTTTTAATAAGCGGAATTCCCCCTCACACTAGCATATGCGCCCAACATGGAAGTATACAAGCCAATATGCGCCAGAGGAAGCTGAAGGGTCACAGGATGATGGCATCTTTCCTTTGCAAAGGTGAAATGCGCTCAAGGATAAAATGGAAGTCTACTAGTCAAAATGTGCCAGAAGGAGGTGAAGAGTCACCCTAGGCATGAGAATTCTTCATGGCATATGCGCCCAAGGTGAAAGTTAAAAACATGAAGTGGTGAATGTGAAGTGCGCTCAAGGAAGGTGAAGAGTCACCATGCGCCAAGGGGGGAAATAATGCCAAGGGGGCGTGATTTTTTTTTAAGAGACTAAGGGTTAATATTTTTCCTCCTCACCATGTGAAATGCACCTAGTGAGTGGGGACTTGAAAAATGAAAATTGCTAAGTATGAAAGGGAAAGCTAGGCGTGAAAATTGCTAAGTATGAAAAAGAGAGTCTAGGCGTGGAATTGCCTAAGGAATAAAATGGAAGAATGACATGCTATATGCGCCCTTCAAAGATAAAATTTATATTTTTAAATAATTCCTAAGGTATTTTCTAGAGGGGAAAATGAAGGGTACATCTAGAGAATGATGCTAATTTCCAGAGTTATGAAAATCTTCAAAGGGAAAATTCTTCAGGGAAAATCAAGAAAATCTGCCAAGGCAGAGAAGATCGAAATTGTAGGAGTGAAAGACATCCGGAGGGGAAGAAATAAACATTAGCCATTTTTATTATTTCTAAATAATAAAAATTAAAAGTACCCCTTCGTCCGGATACACATGAAAACGATGGATTCTGGAAGGATTTCTCTTCTGGGTATTAAGCATTTGCAATTCAGAAGTGAGTCAAGCTTACCCCACGCCGTGTCCACATCGTTTCGATGGATATTTTGCCCAATGCCTATTTTAAATAAATTCCTAAGGCAAAAATTGAGAAATTTCTCTAAGGCAAACAAATGAACAAGAAGGATTTTGCCAGAGCGAGAGTGAGATCAAATGACTTAGCTAAACAATTTGAATTTGTTCAATGCAGTGAATGATTTAATATTTTAAAAAGGTCAAATGCAACAAGGCAGGCCTGTGCAGAGGTGATGAACTCATAATTCTAGAAGTTTGAGTTTCCGATGCCTCAGATGACAAGTGTTACAACTGGGAAAAGAGAGGGAAAATGAATTCGAAAATGTACTAAGTATAGCCTCTGCAGGAATTCGACCTGGCTATAAGATTTTTGAGGTCCTCTTCATTCCTCTCACCAGTTGCTGAATTCAAAAATATTGGCTAAACGGAAAGTACGAATCTCTGAAGAGTTTGAAGTTGCTGAGAAATTCGAAATTGTGAGAGAGCTGGAGGTTGCTAAGTATAAATTTGCAGAGGTTGAAGTTGCTGAAGAAGTGCGACTTAACTTGCTGAGGCTGCAGTTGCTGAGAGGCACGAATTCCCAAGTTGTCAGTTGCTGCATTTGTTGAGAAGGTACGGCTTTGAAGAAGTTTCATTCGACTGCTGAAGTAAACAGAGTTAAGTCTGAAGTTGCTGAGAAATCTGAAGTTTAAAAGGGCTGCATTGGCTGAAAGTTCGAATTTGTGAGAAGAAACTTCACAAGGTTGCTGAAAACGCATTTGGGAGAAGTCTCAGGTTGCTGAAGTATGTTTTTTTGAAGAGAAATACGAGTTGGAGAAAGGTCTCAAGAGCTGCTGCAAATAGAGAAATTTCACAGCTGAAGTAAACAAGACAGTTGAGGTTTGCAGTTGGAAACGGCAGAAGTGTTACAGTCTTTTTATTTAAAAGTCTGCTGGCACCCTCAACGGTGATTAGTTTATTTTATTAAAATCTTGTCGTCTAACTATCTTGCTTTTTTTTGCAGAATGGCTGAATCAAGCAGAAGAGCTGCAAGCAGGAACAACCACACCGAGTCCAGACAGGCATTGATCAAGAAACTGGGCAAGTCATTCTTGCCGGAGTCAAAATTTTCATCAAAGCTCGGCAGGCTAGCTGACACGAACTTAGGCTCGTTCAACCTGGAGACATTCAGAAGAAGGATAATGGGGACTGGAGGCCATCACCCATCAGTGACTTCGCACAGTATTGTCAGAAGTGGACTGTACGCAGCTGCCAACTTTCCACCAGCTATCCGGTGCCCGAAACTCATCATGGAATGCGCCTACCACTACAATGCAGAATAGAGGACGGTCACTTCGCCAGATGGCAAGGTGCTGGCCAACCTGACACCTGAAGCAATTGGAGAGGTATTCGAGATTCCAGTCCATGAGAAGATGATTTACAAGACACAAGAAAGAGCTAGAAAGATTTACTCATCCACCACAGACTGGTGTGCTGATTTGATAAATACTAGGTGGATGATTAAACCCAAGCCGACTCGCACAAAATTGCCCAAGCAAATAGTCTCGGAGGATTTGAGGCAGGAGTTTGGTGATCTGATCATGATGTTAAGCAGAGTTGGAGGATGCCCCCAAGCGTTCATCTTTGAACCTTGGATGTTCTATTTTGTCAACTTGGTGTTAGAGGGAAAAGATTAAATGGATTGGGCGTTGATGATCAGTGATAACATACATGAGCAGCTTCGTGGCGTGAGGAGAACGAAGACATTTTACATGGGCTCCTACCTTGTCTATATGCTGCCTCACATGACGAGATACAGAGGGATCTCTTACAAGGAACCAATCGGTTGCAGTTCCCATCAGTTTAAAATATATGAGGCTTGTCCACAGTTGCATTTGACGAGCACAACTAATTACAAGAGGGTCAATGATGCCTTTACTATGCACATAACGAGGACCCTGCAGCAAAGAACCCATCACAGAATATCAAGGGAGGCACAAGAAATGATTGAGAAATTCGGATGTTGGTTTATCCAATTTCCAAAATTCACCTACATAAGGCTGCAAGGATTTTCCTCCTATCCATACAGATTGCCTCGATATCCCACAAACAGGATAGTGATGCTGGAAGTATCTAGGCAACTTGTTGTGACCTTTTTCACACATCACCCCATCCAAGATGGGGACCTCCTAAATTTTGCTCCATTCTGGTCTTTTGGCTTTGGTTCGCTCTCTCTCTGGTCTTTTGTCCTTCCGGGGATGTCCCACCGTTTGACCCAAGTAGAAGTATTGTTCAAGTTTGTGAAATTAGGGTTTTCTATCCCTCAGGCTTTTTAAGGTCAAAACAGGTTATCAAATTGAAATCTGAGCTTAGTATAGCAATCACAAGGCTTCCAGCAAAGTCCCACTGAATTTTTATCGAATTCTGACAACTTACTATTTATAGTAAGTACTCAATCGGGGACTGTTTCAGCAAGATTTTGGAATTCTGTCAGCTTCGACACATTCAGAATGCATCAAGCTGCTTGCGCATAAATTTTGAGCCAGATCAGACAACTTGCTATTTTTAGCAGTTCAGGCTTCAGAGCCATTTTCAGGGTTTGCACATGTGTTTTTCAAATGCATGTCCGGATATTCCTTCTGGGTTTTTCAAGACCTCCGCAATGATATAACATGCAAACCAAGACAATCACTTTCAGAGTTCAACCTTCGGAGGCTATTTTTAGGGTTTGCATGTGGAGTTTTTCAACGCATGTCCGGAGATTCCTTCTAGGTTTTTCAAGAGCTTCGCAACAGTGTGACATGCAAGCGGGGAAGATCAAGTTTCAAGGACTTACTATTTTTAGCCAGTGCATGCATGCAGACCAGTTTTCTGGGTTTTTCTGGGTTTCTTGAGATCCCACAAGCGATATGACATGCAAAATCATCCGGCAAAGGATGAGTCACTTTTCAGGAAGTTTCTATAAATAGCAGTTTCACCCCGGCCACCCAACACTTCAGTTCAGCATACAAAGCGACATGCAGAAGAAACAAAATCAAATAGAGACCGTTCGGGATACATGCAAGTCAAATTAGGGTTTCCACTTTTATAGGGGGTGAAATCCAGAAATAGTCAAAATGAAGTACCTCACCGACATCAGCATACTTCAAGGTGCATGCTGGCAAAGTTTGAGCGGAATCGGAGAACTTACTATTTTTAGTAAGTCAGGGCACGGCTATAAATAGCAGGTCTGCACCCAAGGTTGGCATCAGCACGACACTCAAGTTATCAAGATCAGGCGTTGCAAGTTTCAAGTCAAACGGAGCTACTGAAGTCAGAAAATCAAGAACTTACTATAAATAGCAAGTGGCTATAAATAGCAGGTCGTGGCAGAGAACTGGCAAAACAAGTTCGCCAGGCGAAGAGGGTCATATGGTGAAATTTTCATGCCAAACGGAGCCATGGAAGTCAGAAAAGCAAAGACTTACTAAAAATAGAATGTGAGATCAAGATCCGGCAGAGGCATGGAAATTTTACTAAGTATGGAGAAATGGAAGCTAGACCCCCCCAAAATGCGCCCACCTTCAAGAGGGAGACTATGAAAATCCCTAGGGCATGGAAACTTCAAGGGGTCACCTTCAAAATGCGGCTAAGTATGAAATTGAAAGTACAACACCCAAAATGCGCCCACCTTAGGAAGGTAAAGTGTTAGAGCCTTGAAGTTTTTCTAAGGCACAAAATGAAAGCATGAGGTCTGAAATGCGCCCTCAAATGGGAGCTCGTGCCATCAAATGTGCCCAAGTTGGTGATGCCAAGCAAAAACAACTAAGGCATGAAAGTAAGAGTTGCCTACCTCATATGCGCCCAAGTCAAAAAGGAGGAAATAGAACCCCGAAATATTTCTAAGGCACAAAATCAAAGTAGCATATGCCATTTGCGCCCTCAAGAAAGGTGATGGTATAAAAAGTTTTCTAAGTGTGAAATGAAAGCTTCACATGTTATTTGCGCCCTCAAGCAGAAACATTACACCTAGAGTGCGCCCATCTTGAAGTGAGGATATTTTAAAAGTTTCTAAGTCATTGGAGATAAAAGCATAGGTCCTCGAGTGCGCCACAAAATAGAAGTACCATGTGTTGAGTGCGCCCAAGAATGAAGTGGAGAAATTTGCCTAAGGCACAAGAACAAAAGCTCACAAGTGAAAATGCGCCCACCTTGCAAATGGAAAATATGCTAAGGCATGAGAATGAAAAAACGTCCAAGTATGACAAGTGAAGTAGACCCTCTCATTTGCGCCTAAAATGAAGGCTCCCTAAGCTATTTGCGCCCATGATGGAGTAGGCTGGAAACGCCTAAGTATACAGGATGAAAGCTAAAGGTATCAAATGCGCCCCAGATAAAAGCTAGCACATAGAAATGCGCCCATAATGGGGAAGAGTTACAAAATATTTCCTAAGGCACGAAAATGGAAGTAAAAGGGTAGAAACGCGCCCTTGATAAGGTGATGGGAAAATACTCTAAGGCGTGGGAATCGTCTAAGGAAAAAATGAGAGTAACACAAGCAAAATGCGCCCATCCAGTCTTAGAGCCTTGAGAAAATTTGTAAGTCACAAAAAAAAAAAAAATGCCAAGGGGTCAAGTGCGCCAGAGGTGTAAAGTGAGAAATTTTTCCTAAATGAAATAAATATTTCATCAAAAATATACGCCTATGGTAGACAAAATGTTAGAAATATTTTCTAAGTAAAATAACATTTCACTGGGGAAAAATACGCCCTTGGCATGGAAAGATAGCTTGATGAATTTTAAAATTTTCTAGAGGCAGTTGAATGAGGTTGACATATATTTTTCAAGGGGGAGAATTAATATTGATGAATATTTTTCATGGGTTAAATGGAAAAAATCAAATGGACCCGTTCAAAAGGCACCCATGGGTTGACAAAGTTAAAAAAATTGATTTCCTAAGGGAAATTTTAATATTTCCAGAGGAAATTCATTTTGACTAGATCATTTTCTTAATGGAAATTAAATCTCAGAAGGTGGATTAATTTGAGCGAGCAAGTGATTTCTGTCAGCGGGTTGAATTATTTTAAAAGAGAAAATTTAAAATGTCTAAGGCAAATTTCATGAAATTGAGGATTTAAATGACAGACATTTTTAACAGGTTGAAAATAATTTTTAAATCTCCCATGAATTGTTTCGAGATAAATTTAATTGAATATGGCGAGAATTTTAAAATGGAGTTCTCAAACAAATCAGAGTGATTTTCTCGCGAGTTGTTTAAGCACCAGCAGTTAATTGGCAAACAAGAAGGAAAAATTCGAATTTTTTTACAAAGAAAGAATCTTCATTAATAGCAACTGCCATAATGACTGGCTGACGACTAGCCCACTACTGCGCCTAAAATGGAAGATGCCAAACGGAGAGAGTGGAGAATTGATGAAGGTGCTAAAAATAACCCCAGCACTAATTGGCAGGATTCTTCGAGAAGAATTATTTAAGCAGTCTCTCCTCTCATTTCTTCTCACATTTTTTGAAGTTGAGAGTTGCTGGGGAAGTTCTTGAGAGATTGAAATCTTTGAAAGTTGCTAAAAGTGAGCTTGAGTTTTCTTTTTTCGAAGTTGAAAATTGCTGAGAAGAGAAATTCTTTGAGAGTTCTATTTTTCGAAGTGTTGAGTTGCTGAAAGTGCGAAATTGCTGGAGGATTTTATTTCTCAAGTTGCAGAGACTCTCGAAGTTGCTGCAGATTTTATTTATTCGTGTTGCTGAAAGCTAGTCGCTGTTGGAGTTGAGAAGAAATTGCAGCAATCTCTCTTCATTTCTTCATTCTTCAAGTTGCTGAAGTTGAAAGTTGAAGGTTGACAGAAGTTGAAGCAAAAAAGTTGGATTTATCTTGTGCTGAAAAATTAGCTACATTGCTGAAAGTTGTTGGTGTGCTGCAAATTTTCTTCGCCAGTCGAAGGCCAAGTTGCTGAGAGTTTTTGAGCTCAAAATTTTTTTGTACAGTTTGAGGTTTGGAGTTAGAAATTTATGCTGAGAGATTTCATTTTCAAAAGCTAACTCCATATCCGCAGCCGTCTCGGAAGCTATTTTATTTTATTAAAAATCTGCAAACTAACTTATTATTATTCTATCTTATTCTTGCAGATGGCTGGAGCAAAGGATGTTGCAGGAACAAGCAGAGCCGCAGGCAGAGCTGCAAACACTGAAACAGGCAAGGCTAGCTCATCCCGGCAGGCAATGATCAAAAGGCTCGCCAAGTCATTTCTTCCAAAATCGGCAATTGTTTCAAAGTTAGTAGGATTAAGTAACACCAACCTGGGGTTGTTTAATCTAAATGCACTCAAGTCTAGGATGTACGGACTGGGAGGCCATCAACCGTCAGTCATGGCACATAACATCATGAAGAGTGGTATCTACGCAGCCGTTGGTTTTCCACCAACAATTCAGTGCCCGGAGCTAATTATGAAGTGTGCGAACTACTACAAGCCGGAGCGTAGAACCATTGTCTCTCCGGATGGCAAATTGCTTGCCAACTTCACACCAGATGCCACCAGAGAGGCATTTGGGATTCCTACTGCCGAAAAGATGTTGTACAGATCAAAGGAGAGGGTGGATAAAACGTACTCCACCTCCTTCAAGAGGGTTGCTGCAGTCATCAACAGAGTCTGGATGCAGAAGCCAAAGCCACCTCGCACTAAACTCCCAAAGCAGATAATTGCCGAAGATGTGAAACAGGAATACTGCGACTTGATGATAATGCTGAGCCGAATAAATGGGAGTGCACAGGCCTACTTCTTCGAGCCTTGGATGTTATACTTCATCGAGATCATCTTGGAGGGAAAGGAGTGTGTTGACTAGGCAAGAATGATCAGTGATAACATAGATGAACAATTCAGGAGCCTGAGGGGGACGAAAACCTTTTACATGAGCTCGTATGTGATATATATGCTGGCAAGAATGACCAAGTACCGAGGGATTACATACAAAGAGCCAATAGGTTGTGCACCTGATCAGTTCAAAATCCATGAGGCCTGCACACAGTTACATCTAACCAACCCTGCCAGTTACAAATGGGCTAATGATGCATTCACAATGCACATCACGAGGACCCTTCAGCGGAGAACGCAGCAAAGAATATCCAAAGAGGCACAAGCATTGATAGAGGAATACGGATATTGGCTCATCCAATTTTCGAAATTCACTTACATTAGGCTGCAGGGGTTCACTTTGTATCCATACCGGCTATCGAGGTACCCCACCGATCACATTGTGATGCTGGAAGTATCTAGGCAATTGATCGCCTATGATAAGATCCAGAAAAAGAAGAAGAAGGGTGGACCTGACTTTCCTATTGCCATGGGAAATTCCACTGAGGTGTGTCCCTCCTTGCAAGCAGCTCGAGAAGCAGAGGATGAGCTGCAATTCTATCATCTATCGTATCACACAGGTAGGCAGGATTTCGATCCTTACAGAAACATCCGAATGATACAGAACGTTGAGTACCGGCACAAGGCCCACATCGAGGACTTTTGGGCAAATGCTGTTGATGAGGTTGAAATAAGGAAAAGGATGTTTTCTAGGCTTCCCCTCAAGTTGATCAGGGAATGTGAGATCATCCGAGTTCCCGACCAGGTGGAAGAGGATGTCAACGTTATACAGCCCGACTATGGTTCAGTCAAGGATACTCCGGTCCCACCACCTGATTGGTCTGAGCCAGAAATCATGGACTTGGACACGCTCTCTATTCCGGTGTTGACTTTCACAAGAGCTTGGGTCGATAAACATGTATGCAGACTTAAGAGCAGATCAATCGCCCTTACTTATAACTTGATGGGTGACCCGAGGCCGCTATCGGTGAGAAGGGGAAAATAGGTTGCTCAAACACCGGAAGCACAAGTAGAAGTACCAACCCAGCCGATACCGTTGAGGATGGAACAAGCATCACCTATGCACTCACAAACTCAGTCTTCGAGTTTGAGAGTAATTTCATTATTTGCTGATCAGAGGGCAGGATTGGGTGAAGAGCGGGAGCTTGAGGAGGTGGATCAACCCAACATCCGAGACTCAGACAGTATAAGCGTTAGTGCATCCAGGGCTGGCCGACAAGAGGAAGAAGAGGAAACGGTGGCTGACACTCGTTTCCAACATATGTTGGACATGACATTGGAGGAAATGGAAAACACAGAACAGGGGACCCAAGGGTCAGGAGATACGCAGCTCATGGAAGATGATGAGCCCGAGCAGAACAGTGCAAGAAGAGAAGAAGTACACGAGGTGGAGGCAACAGACGAGCAGCCCCTCGTCATTTGCAATCCACAGCAGACACTGCCGGATTGGCTCACGGAGAGAATGAGAAGAGAGCCTGAGGATGATACAGATCCAGCTGTCGAGATGGAGGAGTTCCTCAGAAGAATTAGTGCGCCTCCAGAAAAGAAGAGAGCCAGAAAATTCTCGAAGATTTCGACTTACGAGTCAGGCTCCCGCACACTCCAAGTTGCTGTCCTAAGGGAGGAGTATGATCAAGCCGAGGAGAGGCCCGAAAACTATGTGATCACCACCGTAGAGTTGGGTCGTCCTACGGGAGCCCAAATTGTCGAGGAGTTTGATAACACCTATCAGGCGTTGAAAAAACCAGTTGCTCAGAACAGAAGGGAAGTATAAGAAATTGAAGAAGGAGCACAAAACCTTGATCGGATATGTGCAAAGTCTAGCACGTCCAGGTGAACAGACAGACCCAGCAGTAGAACTCCCACCTAAGCTTCTGAGGGAGTCAATTATTGGCTTGGAGGACCTAAAGAAGATGGAGACGGAGGCAGACAAGTGGGTCAGCCATGTTCGGGCTGATACAGAGAAATTTATGGAGGACCTCGCCGATGCTTATCAGCAGGCCTCAAATATTTTGGCGCGCATGGATATGGTAGATCAAGCCTGGGGCGATACCCGCATCTATCAGACGAAGACTGTTCTTCGTTTAGGGGCTTTGATGCATATACCTCTACGGACTTTGGTGGATGGTTACAGGTATGATTTCACCAGTTGGTACTCCTCGGTGGTCACAGGCCGTGGGTTTCACGATGCAGCAAGGGCAGATTCGGCCAGAACCAGGAAGGCAATGGGTAACATCATGGAGGGAGTTCTTAATACACTGGAGGCCATATTTGCTAGGAGGCTGGCCCCAGAGGAAATAACTGTTGATAGCTTGAGAGGCAAATTGGCTCCATTCTTCTCAGCTGCGAGGTCGCTTGTCTAGGATGACTTTGAGAATGTCTCCACTTTCTCCAGCATAATCTAGAATACCCAGGACGCCTTGGTGGCATGGAGGAAGTCTTACACTCGGCACGGACAAACGGTAGCGGTCTTGGAATTTCGGCTCAACCATATTCCACCAATTTCAGTTCAGGAGGTTGAGGCGATGTTGGCCCAGTTGATCGAGTTTGCAGTTCGAGAACGGGACAGTGGCAATGCTCTGCTTGATGGGGATCTTCTGGAAGAAGATAGTGGGCATTAATTGCTTGTAGTGGGGGGTGGAGAATCTTTTGTTCATTTATTACCCCACTCCCCACAGTGGCGGTTTTTAGGGCAGAAACCCTAATTAGGGAATAGGTGGCTTGATCTAAGCCCTTTATTGTAATTGAATCCGAACCGTCCATTGAAATGGGCTAACTATAAAAGGGGGCATCCCCCCTCATTTGTAATCTATTAGCACTAGAATTGAATCAGAGATAGAGTTGAGCTAGAGAATAGAAGGCATATAGCATTTACCTTAGAAGTTTGCTTAGATTGAGGAGGAAAGGAAGTTTTCCCATTGAAGACTTTGTAAGAAGTTGTTGTGAACACTCAAATAATATAAAGATTTATCATTGTTTGGTGGTTCTATCTTCTATTGTGAGTAGCTAGCAAGGCTTGTTCGTCTATCCAATTCAAGTAGATAGAGTCGAGTAGACTTTGTTTTATGCAAGTAGTTGTTAATTGTGGAGTGTGGCATTGTGATTTGAGCATATCTTCTTTCATCCATACCACTAGCGGGCTTACTGATGGTAAGTTCGCCTTGCGTGGTCAACTGGAGTATTGGCACTTAACTTCGATTGTGGCTCATATGTCTATATGCATCGTGGTGATGGTATGTACATGTTGTGTTATAATTTGAACACCTTTCTCATCCTTTGAAGATTGCACCAACTTTGTCAGAGTTGTCCGAAAGGAGACGAAGCAAAGTCTGGTTTGAAGATTGTTTAAGTCGATCCTCGTCCTCCACACTTTAGAAGTAGATTTGTAGAATTCCTATCCCTATCCCTTTTTAATTCAGTATTTTCCGGTTAATTTAGGAGTCAGAGCAATATTGTCAAATCATTCATGCCTTAATTGCTTCACAAAATCAAACAACTACGTAAGTCCCCTTGAATACCCAGCATATTCACATTAGCCAACTGAGTCTATTCGCGTTAAAGGAACCTTGGAGTTGAACGCATGAACTTTCACGCAATCTTAGCATGCAGAATATTTTGATCAAGAGAGAATAGAATGACTGTTGAGCATTTTTATTTTGTGTTGATGTCGTCATAAAAAGCATGTCAACACAACTGATTGCCTATGATAAGATTCAGAAGAAGAAGAAGAAAGGTGGACTCGAATTCCCAATTACCATGGGGAACTCAGATGAAATTTGCCCATTGCTGCAAGTAGCAAGAGAGGCAGAAGCAGAGCTCCAATTCTTCCGCCTTTCCTATCACACCAGCAGGCACTACTATGATCCCAACAGAAACATCAAGTGGATATTGACAGAAGAATTCAGGCACAAGGTACAGATCGAAGACTTTTGGGCAAGTACAGTGGATGAGATCGAAGTCAGAAAGAGAATGTTCTCTCGGATACCGTTGGTGATGGTCAGAGAGTGTGAGATCATCCCAGTACCAGATCAGATTAAGGAAGACATAAACGTTGTACAGGCTGACTATCAAACAGTAAGAGATACGCCTCTGCCACTCCCAGATTGGTCTGAGCCAGAGATCACTGACTTGGATACACTTTGTATCCCAGTCTTGACATTTACACTGAGTTGGGTAGAGAGGCACGTCAACCGACTCAAGGGAAGGTCAATTCCCCTCACGTACAATTTGATGGGAGACAGCAGATTACCGGCAACTAATTAGAGGAGGCAGAGTAATCCAACTCCAGAGCCTAGAGGAAAGGAGCCAGTTCGACCTGAGCCTTTGGTAGTTGAGGAGTCCATGCATACGCCATCTCGAGCACACTCTCCAAGCTTACAGGAGGTGTCGTTGTTTGTTGATCAGAGGGATAGATTGGGTGTAGAGCAGACGGTGCGAGTAGAGAGTCAGCCACCTCGTAGAGAATCAGTGGGCCAGAGCATCAATATGCCCCAAGAAGATCATCAACAAGAAAATCAGCAAGAGATAGATGAGGGGACGGCTACTGATACTCAGTTTCAGCAGGAAATTGAGGCAGCTCTCGAGGGTGATGCTACTTCAGATCAGGATGCCCAGAGCTCAGGAGACACTGAGCCTATTGATGACGGTGAGCCTCATTAGAACGATGGCAGAGGAGAGGTTCACGAGGTAGAGGCCGAGGTGGAACAGCTTTTTATTATATCAGACATGCGACAGGAGGTGCCAGAATAGCTAAGGGATAGAATGAGGCGTGATCCTGTACATGAGACCGATCCCGCAGCCGAAACGGAGGAGTTGTTACAGAGGATCAGTGCACCTCCGGCCAAGAAAAATACTAGAAAGTTTTCCAAGATCTCAACAGATGAAGATGGATCCCGAACCTTGCATATGGTCGTTCCTCGGGTAGAATGTGATAGGGACGAGGCCGTTCCTGAGAACTATGTTGTGACAACCATGGAACTAGGCTGCCCTACTGGAGCACAAGTGGTAGAGGAGTGCGATAATTCCTATCGAGCACTCAAGGATAGATTGTCCCATGTTGAAGGCAAATACAAAAGGTTGAAGGTAGAGCACAACACACTGATTGGCTACGTGCAGCACTTGTCCCGTCCTTGTGGGCAAGAAAATCCGGCAATTGAGCTTCTAGCTGAGTTTTCCAGGGAGTCAATCAGTGGGTTAGAAGATTTGAAGAGAATGGCACAGCAGGCAGACAAGTGGGTTGCCGGTGTGCGTACAGAAACAAGAAAGTTCATAGAAGATCTTGCACATGCCTACGTGCAAACTTCCAATATTATGGCTAGAGTGGAGGCAGTTAACCATGCTTGGGGTGAAGCTCGCATCTATCAGACGAGAGTTGTTCTCCGTTTAGGGGCTTTGATGAGCATACCTCAACACACTTTGGTTGAGGGAGGTGTTATCCAGCAGGGGGATAGATACGACTTCGCCAGATGGTATTCTTCAGTAGTCACAGGCCGGGGATTCTACGATGCATCACAGACAGATTCTGTCAGGGTCAGAAAGGCCATGACGAACATCTTAGATGGAATCCTCAACACATTGGAGGCAATCTTTGCCAAGAGATTGACTTCTGAAGAGATAACTGCAGAAGGATTGAAAGACAGATTGACGCCATTCTTCTCTGACGTGAAAACCTTCACACAGGATGATTTCGAGAACACAGCCACGTTCTCCAGTATCATACAGAACACCCAGGACGCCCTTGCTGCCTGGAAGAAATCATGTGCCCGGCATGGGCAAACAGTTGCAATTTTAGAGTTTCAGCTAGATCACATTCCTCCTATTTCGGATCAGGAAGTTGAGGCAGTGTTGGACAGGTTCATCAGATTTGCAGCCAGCAAGAAAGAGAAAGGAAACGCCCTTCTGGACGATGACCTTCTGGAGGAAGACGACGTGCATTGATCGCAGGGTATGGCGTATTGATGAGGAGTGGAGGGCGCATTCATTGCCCCACTCCTCTCGGTGGCGGTTTTTAGGGCAGAAGCCCTAATTAGGGCATGGGTGGCTCAATCTGAGCCCTTTATTGTAATCAGATCTGAACCGTCCACTAATTGGACTCATTATAAAAGGGGCATCCCCCCTCATTTGTAAACAGTTAGAATTAGAATCAAAGATAGATCAGAGCTAGACAGAGATAGAGATTGATAGAAGTTAAAGTAGAGCTAGGAGTTAGCTTAGTTGGAAAGGAAAGAAAGACTTTCCCTTTGAAAGTTTTTGTAAAAGATTGTTGTGTAAGACTCTCATGATATAAGGATTTCATTGATTGGTGACTTCATTTTGTGTTGTGGGCAGTTGATGAGATCTTTTCGTCTTTCCAATTCGAATAGAGTAAAGTAAAGTAGATTCGTTTTCATGCAAGTAGAGTTAATTGTGGAATGTGACATTAGTTGGGGCATATCTTCCTGTATCCATACCACTGGCGGACTTGTTGACGGTAAGTCTGCTCCTGCGTGGTCAATTGGAATCTCAGCACTTAACTTCGATTGTGTTTAGTGTGCCCACTTGCTTCGTTGTGAAGGGGTGTGCATGGTGAATCTCAATTTGAACATCTCATCCATCCTTTGAAGATTGCACCAGCTTTGTCAGAGTTGTCCAAAGGGGAGACGAAACCAAGTTTGGTTTGAAGACTGTCAAAGCTAATCCTTGCATTCCACCCATAGAAATAGATTGTAGAATTCCTATCCCTACCTCCTTTAAATTCAGCATTTCTCGGTCCGTTCAAATACCAGAGCATCATAGTCAAAACCCTTTATTTGTTTGAACATATAAAATCGAACAATTACGTAAGTCCCCTTGGAATACCCAGCATATTCACATCAACCAACTGAGTCTATTCGCATTAAAGGAACCTTGGAGTCGAACGCATGAACTTTCACGCAATCTTAGCATGCGGAACACTTTGATCAAGAGAGAATAGAGTGACCGTTGGACATTTTATTCTGTGCTAGCGTTGTCATAAAACACACGTCAACAAGACTCAGTTGGTTGATGTGAATATGCTGGGTATTCCAAGGGGACTTACATAATTGTTTGATTTTATTTGCCAAGCAGATGAAGGGTTTTGACTATGATGCTCTGGTGTTTGAAAGGACCGGTAAATACTAAATTTAAAAGAGGTAGGGATAGGAATTCTACTATCTATTTCTAAGTGTGGAATGTAAGGACTAGCTTTAACAATCTTCAAACCAAACTTTGTTTCGTCTCCCCTTCGGACAACTCTGACAAAGCTGGTGCAATCTTCAAAGGATTGATAGGATGTTCAAATTGAGATTCACCATGCGCACCCCTTCACAACGAAGCAAGTGGGCACACTAATCACAATTGAAGTTAAGTGCTGAGATTCCAGTTGACCACACAGGGGGCAAACTTACCATTAGCAAGTCCGCCAGTGGTATGGATACGGGAAAATATGCTCAAACCAACGTCACATTCCACAATGAACACTACTTGCATGAAAACAAAATCTACTTTACTCTACTCTATTCGAATTGGAAAGATGAAAAGATCTCGGAAAGATCTCGTCAATTGCCCACAACACAAAATGAAGTCACCAATCAATGAAATCCTTATATCATGAGAGTCTTACACAACTATCTTTTACAAAAACTTTCAAAGGAAAAGTCTTTCTTTCCTTTCCAACTAAGCTAACTCCTAGCTCTACTTTAACTTCTATCTAGCTCAACTCTATCTCTGATTTCTGTCTAACTTTGATATCTTCTAACTATTTTACAAATGAGGGGGGATACCCCTTTTATATCTAGCCCAGTCCAGTGGACGGCTTAGATCGAAATACAATGGAAGGCTCAGATCGAGCCACCTAAGCCCTGATTAGGGTTTCAGCCCTAAAAACCGCCACTAAGAGGAGTGGGGCAATGAATGCACCCTCCACTCCTCATCAATGAACCACTAACCGCCATCAATGCAGGTCGTCTCCCTCCAGAAGGTCATCGTCCAGAAGGGCGTTTCCTTTCTCCTTCTCGCTGGCTGCAAATCTGATGAACCTGGCCAATACTGCCTCAACTTCCCGATCCGAAATGGGAGGAATGTGATCCAACTAAAATTCTAAAACTGTAACTGTTTGCCCATGTCGAGCACATGATTTCTTCCAGGCAACAAGGGCGTCCTGGGTGTTCTGTATGATACTGGAGAACGTAGCAATGTTCTCGAAATCATCCTGTGTGAAGGTCTTCACCTCAAAGAACAATGGCGTCAATCTGTTCTTCAATCCATCTGCAGTTACCTCTTCAGAAGTCAACCTCCTGGCAAAGATTGCCTCTAATGTGTTGAGAATTCCATCCAAAATGTTTGTCATGGCCTTTCGGACCCTGACAAAATATGTTTGTGATGCATCGTAAAATCTCCGGCCTGTGACTACTGAAGAGTACCATCTGGCGAAGTCGTATCTATCCCCCTACTGAATAACACCTCCCTCAACCAAAGTATGTTGAGGTATGCCCATCAAAGCTCTTAAACGGAGAACAACTCTCGTCTGATAGATGCGAGCTTCACCCCAAGCATGGTTAACTGCCTCCACTCTAGCCATAATATTGGAAGTTTGCCCGTAGGCATGTGCAAGATCTTCCATGAACTTTCTTGTTTCTGTACGCACACCGGCAACCCACTTGTCTGCCTAATGTGCCATTCTCTTCAAATCCTCTAACCCACTGATTCACTCCCTGGAAAATTCAGCTGGTAGCTCGATTGCCGAATTCTCTTGCCCACAAGGACGGGACAAGTGTTGCACGTAGCCAATCAGTGTCTTGTGCTCTACCTTCAATTTCTGGTATTTGCCCTCAACATAGGACAATATATCCTTGAGTGCTCAATAGGAATTATCGCACTCCTCTACTACTTGTGGTCGAGTAGGGCGGTCAAGTTCTATAGTTGTAACAACATAATTTTCGGGAACAGCCTCATCCCGATCACACTCTACTCGAGGCACTGCCACATGCAAAGTTCGAGACCCATCCTCATCTATTTTAGAGAACTTCCTAGCCTTTTTCTTTGCTAGAGGTGCACTGATCCTCTGTAATAATTCCTCCATCTCAGCTGCGGAATCGGTCTCATCCACAAGATCACGCCTCATTCTATCCCTTAGCCATTTTGGCACCTCCTGTCGTGTGTCTGATATAATAAAAGGCCGTTCCACCTCGGCCTCTACCTCATGAACTTCATTTCTTCCTTCGCTTCGGCAAGGCTCATCATTATCAATAGGCTCAGTGTCTCCTGAGCTCTGAGCATCCTGATCGGAAGTAGCATCATCCTCGAGAGCTGCCTCAATCTCCTGCTGAAACTGAGTATCAGTAGCCGTCCCCTCATCTGTCTCTTTCTGATTTTCTTGCTGATTATCTTCTCGGGGCATGTTGATGCTTTGGCCCACCGATTCTCTGCGAGGTGGCTGACTTGTCACTTGCACTGTCTGCTCTACATCCAATCTCTCCCTCTGATCAACAAACAATGACACCTCCTGTAAGCTTGGAGAATGTGCCCGAGATGGCGTATACAAGGACTCCTCAACTACCAAAGGCTCAGGTTGAACTGGCTCCTTTCTTCTACGCTCTGGGGTTGGATTACTCCGTCTCCTCTGATTAGTTGTCGGTAATCTGTGTCTCCCATCAAATTGTACGTGAGGGGAATTGACCTTCCCTTGAGTCGACTTACATGCCTCTCTACCCAACTTCGTGTAAATGTCAAGACTGGGATACAAAGTCTATCCAAGTTGGTGATCTCTGGCTCAGACCAATCTGGGAGTGGTAGGGGCGTATCTCTCACTGTTTCGTAGTCAGCCTGTACTACGTCTATGTCTTCCTCAATCTGATCTGGTACTAGGACAATCTTGCACTCTCTGACCATCACCAACGGTATCCGAGAGAACATTATTTTCCTAACCTCGATCTCATCCACTGCACTAGCCCAAAAGTCCTCGATCTGTGCCTTGTGCCTGAACTCTTCTGTCAATATCCACCTGATGTTCCTGTGGGGATCGTAGTAGTGCCTGCTGGTGTGATAGGAAAGGTGAAAGAATTGGAACTCCACTTCTGCCTCCCTTGCTGCTTGCAGTGATGGGCACATTTCATCTGAATTTCCCATGGTAATCGGGAATCCAAGTCCACCTTTCTTCTTCTTCTTCTGAATCTTATCATAGGCAATCAGTTGCCTAGATACTTCCAGCATCACTATCCTGTTTGTGGGATACCGAGGCAATCTATAAGGGTACGAAGAAAATCCTTGCAGCCTTATGTAAGTGAACTTTGGAAATTGGATAAACCAACATCCGAAGTTCTCGATCATTTCCTGTGCTTCCCTGGATATTCTGTGATGGGTTCTTTGCTGCAACGTCCTCGTGATATGGATCGTGAAGGTGTCGTCGACCCTTTTGTAATTAGTTGTGCTTGTCAAATGCAACTGTGGACAAGCCTCATGCATTTTAAACTGATGGGAACCACATCCAATTGGTTCCTTGTAGGAGATCCCTCTATACTTTGTCATGCAAGCCAGCATATAGACAAGGTAAGAGCTCATATAAAACATTTTCGTTCTCCTCACCCCACGGAGCTGCTCATGAATGCAGTCACTGATCAAGAATGCCCAGTCCATGTGATCTTTGCCCTCTATAACCAAGTTGATGAAATAAAACATCCAAGGTTCAAAGATGAACGCTTGGGGGGATCCTCCAACTCTGCTCAACATCATAATCAGATCACCAAACTCTTGCCTCAAATCTTCTGAGACTATCTGTTTGGGCAATTTTGTACGAATTGGCTTGGTTTTGATCATCCACCTGGTGTTTATCAAATCAGCACATCGGTCCGTTGTGGATGAATACATTCTTCAGCCCTCTCTTTTGTCTTGTAGATCATTTTCTCGTGCATTGGAATCCCAAACGCCTCTCCGATTGCCTCCGGTGTCAGGTTAGCCAATACCTTGCCATCTGGCGAAGTGACTATCCTCTGTTTTGCATTGTAATGGTGGGTGCATTCCATGATGAGCTCTGGGCATCGGATAGTTGGCGGAAAATAGGCAGCTGCATACAATCCACTTCTGACAATACTATGCAAAGTCACTGATGGGTGATGGCCTTCAATCCCCATTATCCTCCTTCTGAATGCCTCCAGGTTGAACGAGCCTAAATTTGTGTCAGCCAGCTTGCCCAACTTTGATGAGAATTTTGACTCTGGCAAGAATGACTTGCTCAGTTTCTTGATCACTGCTTGTTTGGATTCGGTGTGGTTGTTCCTGCCTGCAGCTCTTCTGCTTGATTCGGCCATTCTCAACTGTCTTGTTCACTTCAGCTGTGAAATTTCTATATTTGCAGCAGCTCTTGAGACCTCTTTCAAATTCGTACTTCTCCTCTAAAAAAAACGTACTTTCAGCAACTTGTAAATGTCTTCACAAGTTCGAATTTTCAGCAAACGCAGCCCCTTTCAACTTCAAATTTCTCAGCAACTTCAAAAAAAATGTCCAGACTTAACCTCGTTTATCTCAGCAGTCGAATGAAACTTCTCCACAAAGTCGTACCTCCTCAGCAATTGCAGCAACTGGAAACTAGGAAGTTCGCACCTCTCAGCAACTGCAACTTCAGCAAGCTAAGTCGTACCTTTCACTTTCAGCCACTGGAAACTAGGAAGTTTGCACCTCTTCAGCAACTCGAGACTTCTCAGCAAAAACGTACTTCAGCAGCTTCACACTTCACAAATTTGAACTCCTCCAGCAGCTTGAGAATATTTTACTTCTTTGCAAACTCGTATTTCAACTTCAGCAAATGCTCTGCATTCAACAACTTGTGAGGAGAATGAAGAAAACTCAGAATATTATAGCCAGGTCGAATTCCTGCAGAGGCTATACTTAGCACATTTTCGAATTCCACTTTCCCTCTCTTTTCCAGTCGTAACACTTGTCATCTGAGGCATCAGAATCTCAAGTTTCTAGAATCATGGATTCATCATCTCTGCACAAGCCTGCCTCATTGCATTTGATTCTTTAAAATATTAAATCACTCACTCCTTGGACAATTTCGAATTGTTTGGCTAAGTCATTTAATCTCACCTTCGCTTTGGCAAAATTATCCAGTTCAAACTTCTAGCGAAATACTTCTCATTCATTTTATCTGTTTGCCTTAGAGAAATTCTTCAAATTTGCCTTAGGAATTTTATTTAAAATAGGCACTGGGCAAAATATCCACCGAAACGATATGAGCGAGGCGTGGAGTAAGCTTGAATCATCTCTGGATCGAAAACGTTCAGTACCCAGAAGAAAATTCTTTTCAGAATCCATCGTTTTCATGTATATCCGGATGAAGGGGTACTTTTAATTTTTATTATTTAAAAATAATAAAAATGGTTAAGGTTTATTTCTCTTCATGTCCGGATGCCTTCCACTCCTATAATCTCAAGTTTCTCTGCCTCGGCATTATTCTTTGATTTTTCCTCTGAAGACTTTTTTACTCTGGAAATTTTAGCACTACCTATAGGCGTATTTTCATTTTCTCTTTAGAAAATGCTTAGGAATTTATTTTAAAATTTAAATTTTATCACCTTACCCTCTGAAGGGCGCATTTAGCATGCCATGCTTCCATTCCATTCCTTAGGCAATTCCACGCCTAGACTTCCTTTCTCATACTTAGCAATTTTCATGTCCCCGTCCCCACTCACTTGGGCGCATTTCACATGGTGAGGAGGAAAATTCCAACCCTTAGCCTTTTAAAAATCACGCCACCCCTTAGTATTACCTTTACCTTTGGCGCATTTAGCATGTCATGAGGGAAACTTTAGCGCATTTCACCATGTGTGAGGGAATTTACTCAAACCTAGCGCATTACCTCAATCATTTTCACGTTTTTACCCTTTTACCTTGCCACCTTGGGCACATTTGCTATAGGGAGGAGGAACATGAAGGCGCAAATGAGGAGTAGTGGAAGAATTCCCACGCCTTGGGTTACTCTTCACCTCCCTTGGGCGCATATGAGCATGTAGACTTCCTTCTTTGAGCGCATATTGAGATGTGAGGAGGAAAATTCCACGCCTATGGTGACTTTTCACCTTCCCTAGGCACATATAGCCTATGCAACTTCCATGTTGCACGCATTTGAGGGTGTTAGAAGGAATTCCGCCCATATCTAGTGGCTCTTCACCTCCCTTAGGCGCATTTCAACTATGTTGTTTCCATCTTTGGGCGCATTTGAGGGGTCCTCCAGGAATTTTCATGCCTTAGTGAAATTTATCATGCCTTTGCCTTATGTGGGCACATTTGACCTTTGCTACTTCCATTTTATCCTTGAAGGCGCATTCAGCATATCATGAGGGAAATTCCATACTTAGCAATTTTCTCCCTATTTCAGGCGCATTTCATGGGTTTCTATGCTCGTTATCACTTGTACATTTTCCACTCCCTAGCCATGCCTTGGCTTTCTATTTTTAGCAAATTAGGGTTTCCTTGTGTTTTATCATGTTTTGAGCTAGAGCAAGCGTGGCTGTGCCTCCACTTGGCCTTGTCACCTTGTTCATACCTTATCTAGCACGGTACATACTATTTTTAGCCATTTGCTATTTTTAGCAAACCCTAAAATTGATCCATTTCTGTATCTCCATTTGCTTTGAAATTTGTTCCATTTGTTCTTGATGCTGTGAGAGACCTGTTCACACCTGCCTTAGGCATAGTACCTGCTATTTATAGCCATGAGATGACTTACTAAAAATAGTAAGTATTCAGATCGTGCTCAAATTTTGTCAATAGGTACCTGAAGGATGCTGATCTCGGTGGCGTGCTTCGCTCTGACATCTTTGTACTTTGTTCCATCTATTTTTAGACATAGCATGGGAACCCTAATCTGACTTGCCTATGCTCCCGACTGCTCCTGATTGCCTTGATTTCTACTGTTTGTCACTCTGCTTGCTGGAATTAAGTGCTAGGTAACCGTTGGCCTGAAATATACCACTGCGAAGCTCTCTGAAAACCCAGAAGGAAACCAGAATCCAAACACCCAAACTCCAACAAGCAGAACCCTGAATCTTCAAGAGAACCCACCAAACAATCGAAAACCCTAATTCTGCCTCTGACTAGCCGACAGCACCCCGGGGATAGGCCATCGATCACTGAGAAGTGCAGTGCTAAAAATGGGGATACCACTGAAATATACCAAGCCAAATTTTTTGCTTTTTCAATTCCAACGAGGATAGCAGCAGTACACAATCGTTAGGGTTAGCATTTAAAACCAAAAGATGCTGAAATAACTCGACGTCAAGCATGTGCTTTCCAAACCGAGACGGAGTGGGAGCTACCATATGACGGAGATGTTAAAGATGCTGAAAGTAAACTCAACACCAAGTATGTGCTACCCAATTCCAGAGTGGGAAATGAGGCGACCATATGGCGGAGATATACAGAAATACAATGCAGCTTCAGAATGTAAAGTAAGATTAAGAGAAATGCTGACAGTACTACTGTTTAGCTTACAAAATATTAGAAGATGCCTACAATAAACAAGATTAGAAGCTCTCCACTACTGCAGTAATAGATATGATCATTCCAAGGTTAATTATGACCTTCCAGATACAACTCTTCACCAAAATACAGATTACTCAAGACTGATATAACAAAACAGCAACGTAATATGCATAACCAGCAACCCTAAAATCCACTAAAATGCTCACAACTCACTCAATACTTGCCAGAATGACATGAGACCTGATACAAACGAAAGCTATAATGATGGCAATGAGGACTAGAACAAGAAACAGCTAACAAATCGAAGTATTCTTTTTTCTAAACATTTGCCAGGCAGACCAGAATGGTGCGGCCAATAGAGAGAAGCGATTTTGCTTTTAAAAAATAAACACTCAATATTAAAATCTGAATCTTTGCAAGAAGGGTCGCCCCTATCAAGGAAACTCAATGAATCAATACCCAGAACGACTGTATTTTTATTTTCAGATTTATGAGTGAAACTACAGATTCAGCTTGACTTCAGCAACTTCAAAATGAGACTGAAATGCAAATCTAGAACTCCAAAAATGCAAGATACTCAACTGAAATGCAAGAAAAACCTATTACAAACTATCTCTCAACTAGTTGCTATCTTTCAAGCAAGAAGAAGAGCCAAGCTAGGAGGCATTCATTCCTCGAAGCAATCCCAAAGCCATTCCGGCAGCATAACAATATCATAAAACATAAGATAATCCAAAAGTAGAGAAGGAACCTCCTTTATAGAATGAAGAGAAGACTCTGGAGGCTTCTAGAAAGTGTGCCCTAATCCCAAGCTGCTTTTAGGTTTAATCTTTGACCAAAACTCTTTCTTCAAAATGGCGTACCTTCCTTGAGAGATATAAATCACTTCTCTTTTTTTAAATAAAATATAAACTCCTTCAAATAGGCGTCCATTTTCCCTTGAGCAATTATAAACTTTAGGAATATAAAAATATTTCCTTCATGAGAAAATACCCCTCAAAGTCCCCTTCTTTAAAACAACTGTTAAGTTATATCACTAGGCCAAGGGTATTTTTAAAATAAAACATTTTGACTTAAAATAACTTATTTCTCCAAAATGAACCCCTTAAGCCAAAAATGAGAATTGCCCAATGAACTGCCAGAAGAGGAAAGTCGACTGAGCTGATGCTGACTGGATCATTGCTAAAAATAGAATTTACTAAAAATAGTAAATTCTTGAAGGTGCTCAGAATGCCGAACCGAAACCACCAACGCGAAGCTCTCAAAAAACCCAGAAGGAATCCGAAATCCAAGTTCAACATTTCCAAGTGCAAGCTCCGCAAAAAGACGAAAGCATCCTCCAAGAAGTTTGGAAACCCTGATTCGAGCTTCTGCTTAGCCTACGAGTTCCCAGAATTAGGCTAAATCCAAATGAAAAGCATAGGGCTAAATTGGGGACATTACAGTCCGCCCTTCCCAAAATTGCTTGTCCTCAAGCAATGCCACCACAACTCTAGAAAAATTAAGACTGATCCATACCAAAACAAGTATGATCCCAGGTTCCCAATTCCGTCTCAAAAAAAACCCACCATGCCGATGCTGCACCACTCTGATCACATCAGTGAAAACATCATGCCAATGCTGCACTAACCTTTCTTGAGTCTTCAAAGTGTTACCATCCCAGATACTCAAACTCCACATAGTCATAAATGAAGCCCTGATAGCAAATGTGACATCTTCAATTCTTCTTCTGAAGAGGAAAGCAATCCTTTGCAAGAGCTCAACAAACTCATGATCATGTCTCCTCATGGAGCTTCTATGCATCAACTGAATTATACTGACACCATCATGAAGACTTCTAATCACTCTTACAGTTCCAACTCCAAGAGTCTCAGAATGAAAAGCCAAAGCATGTGGAAGTTCACTGTCCCGAACCAGTATAGCAAAGAAATTATAAAAATTTGTCTCACAAACCCCCATAAAGTGAACTCCGAGAATATGATAGTTGTGAAGAAACAAATAATCTCTGCTGTTCAAGGCTGAAGTCAGCGACATGCAATCTGATTGTATTACTTCACACAAGGAAAAACAGCAACACGAAAGAAATTCCCAAGTGTGAGTGTATGAGATGAGCAAGGAGTTGCAAGGTAACACTTCAAAATTGGCAGGAAAACACACTAGAGCAAACTCCAACTGAAAACTACCACTTCTTTGATCGGAAGTGAGGAACCAACTCTCTTGAATGAGAGAGACTTCACATGTAAGGTGGCTGATCCGCCTCGACCCAGCAAGATCGGTTCTCCAAATCTGCTTTTGCCTTAGCCAAGGATCACTCTCAAAAGCCACCAACTGTTCCTCTCTCCAATCCAAACTCAAAATTTCCCTCCAATCCCCTTGTTGATGAACAAATGGGGCCATCAAGTGGTTGGTAAAGGAAAGGACCACACCCAAAGGTCTGAAAATTTGATCACTACTCCACCAAAAGTCTTTTCCACAAGCCATAAACTCCATCCACCCATGTTGAGAATCCCAAGCATGGACACCCAACTGAAAAATATTTTCAACACACTGCCAAGAAATCACAATGCGTTTCCAAGTGCTAGTGAGAACCAAGTGCATTCTCACGAAACTGGTGTCCCCTTGAAGCTCAACCTTGAAAGCTTCAACCATATTGGAGTATGAAACATAGAATGACTTCAGATTCAACTCCCAAAACTGACTAGTATGAGCCCAAACATCATCCCACCCAAGGGATAGAATGTCAAGAGTGCAAACACCAAGTTTTGGTTCATCATTCTCCCATTCCTCCTGAGTAGTAGGTCTGAAATCATCACTCCTTGCTGCTGTAATGAAGATACCAGCAGCTACCACGACTTGTCTCATCAACATCTTGATGTCATAGATGTTGAAATTATCTCGCTTCGACACCTCCCATATGGAATCTTCACCCTTGAGCCCACTTATGCATTCATTACTAACCAACAGATGTGGCACTTCCTCATGGAGTGATATCAAAGCATCCAAGCACTGAGAACCAAGCTCAGTCTCATTCTCCGTTTCATCTTCCATTTCATAGAGAGGATTGTCAAAAACTTGAAAGTCATTCTTTTCATCTTGCTGCTCCAAACCAGCACATGCAATTTCTGATTTTCTTGAGATGCTTTCAAGATCAAACTCCTCTTGAAGACAATCAAGCCCTCTAATCACTTGCTTGATTTCTTCAGCTCTTTGTGCACCCTCTTGCTCTTTGAAGAATTTGAAGTCAGTAAACTGGTCTTCAACCTCTGTTAGAGCCAACTGAGTTTTTCCCAACATGTCCTTTGTTGTTTCGAGCTCCAGAATGAGCTCATCAATCATACTCTCCTTTTCATGAAAAGAACAAATGGTCTTCTTTGCAACTTCAAAGGCATGATCTCGTTCTTCAATCGAGTGCACGTACTCGGACTTCAAGGTCTCCAAAGAATCTCTGATAAGTTGCAATTTGGGAAGAACAACTTCATCTGTCACTCCTCTACGTCTCTCTTCAAGCTGAGCCTTCCAGTAAAGCTCTTCAACCAAGCTATGTGTGCGGTCAAACAGGGATAGAGCTTGCACTTCCTTGTCAAAATTTACCTTGCAGTGATCTTCCTGCACATGAACATGCAAGGATGGCGAATTGCTGATAGGCTGCAACTGAAAATCAGAACCTTGCCGCTTGTCTTTGCTGCGCTCAATGCTGCTCCAACATCCTTGTACTTTACCACCAACATGCGGAAAATGCTCAATGCCATGGAGATGATCATTCTCCATGATTTCTTCGACTCTATTTTTGCAATCAGCTTCTTGAATGGAAAAATCAGACTTGTGTTTGTAAACCTCTTTAACTCTTTCCTCTTCAAGAGCCATATGGTCTTCAAGCTCTTCTTCTTCAAAGACAACTTTCATTTCAATGGCTACCTCATAGTTTGCAATGCAATCTGATTTTTGTTCTTCATCCGGATCAAAGGGAAATTCATCCCACAATAGTTCTCTTTCATACCTTGGTGCCAACACCCCCGGATCCCAAATGCTAGTGGGCTGATTAGGATGATCAACTAGGAAAAACTTATCATGCTCCCTTTGTAGTGATGACTCTTTGAATAAGTCAAGTCCCAAATCACTTAAGCTGATAACATCAAAATTGTTTCTCTCCCATGGCTTAGCTTGCTGGTCAAACCAAATGTCACCACCATAGTGAAATGAAGAATCTTCATTGCTTGCTATTTTGTAAACTTCACCGTCATTATCTTCACCATGAGGAAGTATTATGCTGATGTCTTCGTGTAGAACTTCTTGAGAAGTTGGGACAGCAACTTGAAGAGAATCCATCTTTACCAAGTCGTCAACATGATACGATATGGACTCTTTGGAATCATCTTCGTCATCATGACCACTAATCTTTCCTATATCTTGCTCTAATTTCTCCAAAAGTGGCTTCAATTTCTCCTCACATTGATTAAGCAATCCCTTAATCAGCATAGCAGCCATAGGGGAACCCTCTTCTTCATGTTCATATGCGTCCAAGAGGAAGGATTGGACACTAGGTGGAATTTCATCAGCCTCATTAATAGTGAGAAGAAGAATATTATTCACAGCTGCAATAACATCCTTTTCCTGTTTGCTCCAAGTGGATATGAAGAGGTAACGGAACAAGTGATAAATCTGATCATGCATTTCCAAGTCTAATAGCAAGTTACTTATCCTGAGATCTGAAAATGTTTTTAAGATAGCAACCTTTCTAGAAAATAGACCACTTCCAGTTTCATCAAGATCTTGGAAACTTTCAACAATTCTATGAAGAATCTTCTTCATAGTTTCATCATCATAAGGCATCAGGGGAATCACAATTCTCATCAACTCCATGAAGCAAGAAGTAATCAGCAGCTTGGTTTCTTCATTCAGATGTCCCAGCCAATAGGGCTGAATTAAAAGGTGAACTGCAGGTGATAATGCCAATTGCATCCATTCAGAAGGTGACTGCTTCACCTGTCTCAAACATTGTTCCAATATTTGAAGATTATTCTTTTCATCTTCCCTCGACTTACATTCTTTGTCAAGTCTATTTCCGGTTGCAAAAAGTGTTTGTTCCAGCTTTATCTCTTCTCTATTAGCCATGTTTAACTGCCACTTCTAAACTGAGCTGAACTCTGTTCTGACCTCTGGTGTAGAACTGATTTCTCTGTCATTCAACTGTCAACTGAACTCTGTCTTTTCCACAGGATGGCAGGATCTTAGCTCTGATACCACTGAAATATACCACTGCGAAGCTCTCTGAAAACCCAGAAGGAAACCAGAATCCAAACACCCAAACTCCAACAAGTAGAACCCTGAATCCTCAAGAGAACCCACCAAACAATCGGAAACCCTAATTCTTCCTCTGACTAGCCGACAGCACCCCGGGGATAGGCCATCGATCATTGAGAAGTGCAGTGCTAAAAATGGGGACATTACATGGCCTGAAGTTGTTATTTATAGTAAGTGTCCGGAAAGTGGTCCATCAGACGTCGAATGAGTTTGCATGTCACAGTGCTTGTGGGATCTCAAAAAACCCAGAAAAACCCAGAAAACTTGTCAACGTTCTGGCATCGGCTAAAAATAGTAAGTCCCTTACAATTGACTCATTCCGTTTGCATGTCATACCACTGCGAAGCTCTCGCAAAACCCACATGGAATATCCGGACATGCGCTGAAAATCACTGCATGCAAACCCTAAAAATAGTCTCTGAAAGTTGTACTCTAAAAGTCCTCGTCTCGGTTTGCATGTTATATCATTGCGAAGGTCTTGAAAAACCCATATCCATTCTCCAGTCATGCATCGGAGAATTGTATGTTTAAGCCCTGAAAATAGCCTCCAAAGGCTGAACTGTTAAAAATAGCCAGTTGTCTGAATCTATTCAAATTTCACGTGCGGATGCTCTGAAGTTGCCTGAATGTCTTGAAGTAATTACAATCCCGAAATCCTGAGGAAAAGACCTTAGATTAGGTACTTACTAAAAATAGTAAGTTGTCGGATTTCAGTAGGATTTCAGTGGGATTCTACCTTGAGCTTCCTGGCTGTACTGCTGCACTTAGATTTCACCTTGATAACTCAATTTGACCTTAAACAAGCCTGAAGGATAGAAACCCTAATTCGTAGACTTGGCAATTATTTCAATCCAGGTCAAAGACGGGACATCCCCGGAAGGACAAAAGATCAGAGATAGAGAGAACCAAAGCCAAAAGACCAAAATGGAGCAAAAATAAGGGGGTTCCCAACCTTGGATGGGGTGATGTTTGAAAAAGGTCACAACAGCATCCTTCTTGAGTTTTGAGCATTTTTCATCATTTTTTCAAGCTGAAGTCCTTCTGTTCGATCCTTGCTCTCGATCGTTCAGTTGATCTTGAGCAGTTGCTGACGGATCTATTGTTGAGATGGAACCATCCTAAAGAGGTATGCCTGGAAGTCATCAAGTCAGAAAACTGAGTTTGAGGCTCTAGATTCAAGGGCGCCTTTCTCCAATAGGGGCGCTTTTAGCTTTAAATTAGTCAATTTTTCATGACTATTCTTTATTTTCACCATTTAGACCCTTCGTGCTTTGATCTGACGCCACCGTTGACTGATGAGTCGGATGGCTTTGCTTGACTGTGCGTTGAGTAACCAGCTCAGTCCTAGAAAGGATGATTGATTTCTCATCTCCTGAATATCAGTTTAGATCCTTCAAATATGTTGGTGTTTCAATTAGCACCACTAGAGTGTTTATTGGAACGGACAGCTATTGCAAGTGTGTTAGTACATGCTCTTCGGATTATAGAGAGGAAGATCTCTCTTTGCTGATTTTCTACTGTAAAAAAGGGGTGTACTAAGATTCCTATCTTTTTTACTCAGCGGTAGGACACAGGGGTGCATAAACCAATGCGTCGTAGCTAAGCTTTTTCTCTGGTTTCCGCAGATCTTAACTACGACTAACTAAGCTTCTAGACTATCCTACCTCCTCAAGATAAACAGAGCATGACAGCGTAGGAGGGAAATGGATTGGGTTGGATCACTTGAATCCTCCGTCTCAATGGAATATGGCCGAGGCTTGAAACCTTCGGATATATACCAAGATAGGGCTCGATACAAGCAAACACTCTCTTATGGTAAACTGGATCTAAGGCTTGCCAAGGAGGAGGTACCCCTATCCGAGGTGTAGGCTTGGAAACAGCTTACTGGAAACAACATAGAACGATGGCCTCCCTAACAGGATTCCCGAGGAGGTGACGACACCTGTCCAAAGTGTAAGCTGCAAGATAGATCATTAAACAACATCAAACGATAACGATTGATGACAAAATATCCAAGGAGGCGACGACACCTGTCCAAGCAGGAGATTGAAACAACGCACTATTTAAAAACAAGACTTTGAATAACTCAAATAATTAGATCAAGCAAGCTTGCACCATCTGATTTATTTCTTCAAGGTTCTTCAAAGAATTACAAAGGTTGAGACAGCAAAGGCACGAAATCATGCACAATTGCGATCAACCAACGAACTCTCATCCAAGAGTGAACAGATATAAACAAGCAAACTTTGGCAACAACGGCGCAACAATTTTGCTAGCAAATAAAGGTTAAAAACAAATAAAGAACCTAAGGCTCTTATTTATAGAAACTCAAGGAGTAGGCAACCCTAAAATCTCCTTGAGTTAACAAACAGTTCTTGCCAATCAGCAAGATTTATTTCTATGTCTAAAAGTAGGTGAGCAAAGAGTTAACTGGAAATCTACTTCAGTTAACTGAAACTAAACAAAAGTCAAACTGGAAGTCTACCTGAGTTGACTGACACCTAACTAAAGTGAACTTAAATTACAAATATGTCTCCAAAATAGACATCCACCTTTAAAGGAGATCTGAGATCCACAAATCGTGGGAGTCAATTAGACATCTTAGATCCGTGGGATCTGACATACATGATTTGTGGAGATCTGGAGTCAACTTGGAAAGGGGCATCAAGTTGACTTAAGCTATATTTATTGCTATTTTGGAGCGTAGGACGTCCTTCTTGAGGTGTTTGACACCTTATCATCATTGGTCAACAGTGCTTTTGTTCATTCGTTGACTTCTTCATACGGAGATTGTTACATGCCTGTCAATCGTCAGCTTATCACTTGTCAGCAACTTGATGTATGCATCTCCTTTATTCTACTTCCCTTAGGAGGGTTACTCCTTTTCTTTTTGTCTATGTTTCCACTTTGATGTGGAAGGTAGTGTAGTATTAACCGATGGCGGCTCTGTGTTGGGAATGACTACCTTCCGCATTCTTTTGCAACTTTGGCGTTTTCCTTGATCTTTCTCAATGGAAGAATGTCGTATGATGAAACCGCGAAGCTTGATGATGAAACCGCGAAGTTTGACAACGATCACTCCAACCGTGAGAAGTGCACATGAACTTGCTGCATGTGTAAAATTCCAACAGTTACAATCCCCTAAACTGGCCTTGGAAGGCGATCAGTTATACGAGGTGAAACCATTATGGAACCTATGGACTTGTTTCTATGCATATCAATCTAGCTAGATTGACCTCTGGGTGTGCCCGACTCAGATCGGTGCAAGTCGTTTTCAGAAAATCATGGAGTAAGACCAATTTGGTCTTGTATTCGTCTTGGCAAAACTACGTTCTGAAAACCTTGAAGATTGACTGTGCACATGATGCTGTTCGGACAACTTTTCTTGGAACTGCTAAAAATAGCCTTGCTGGGGGTAATTTTTACGAAATATTCTGAGACATGGGTATTGTTGAGAATAATTCTCTAAACAAACCAAGATCATCAGAAATTCGAAAAAACGTGTTTTTCTATGACATGCAAGAGCCCTTTGGTGGCAGAGGCAGCAAGGCACCAGAAAGTGATTTTTCTCGGAAAAATCCAACACATGGGTTTTGTTCGTGCTTCAAAGCTAAACAAACCCAGTTTGTCCATTTTTCAATATTATGACTTTTTCCGGAAACCCTAAAAAATAGGGGCAGCAGGGCTACTTTTTCTGAAAAAATCCAACATGTGGGTTTTGTTGAAAAAGCTATGCTGATCATACCCAGTTGGCCAAATCTGTGATTATCGTCATTTCTTGTGACATGCAAAGAAATATAGACAAAAATAGAGGAAGTAGACAGAAGATGGATTGGAAGTTATAAACTGCCACTTTGGAAGAATTATGCCTTTTGATGCAAACTCTGATAAATAGTCCCTCTGTGCAACAGATCTTCAAAAATATGAAGAACGGTGAAAACCCCTTTGTCAGATCTTCAAAAATGTTGGAGAAGAAAAATATCCGTTCTTGAGCTCCTCAACCTGCAAAGAAATAATGAATAATGGATGCCTAGATGCTTTGATATGTAAATTTGGAGTTGCAAGCATCAATTGGGCATCCAACTCATGATTGAGCCTGATTTGGAGTTCAAAAAGGTGATTTCCACTGATTGTGGAGTGTTTGGCCTCTTTTTGCCTCCAAAATTTGTTTAACTCAAGTCAACATTTGCTTTTGACTTTCTTACGCTTCCTTTTTGGAGTTTTGATCATTTTTGCGGGCTGAAGTGCCTTTGTTTGATCTTCGATCCTGGCTGCTTAGTTGATCTTCGGCAATTGCTGACGGATCCGTTGTTGAGATGGGATCAGCTTGACGAGGTATGCCCGGGAGAGATTAACTCAAAAAACTGAGTTTGAGCCTCCAAAATGAAGGACGCCTTTCTTCAAGAGGGGCACTTTTGGCTGTGCCTTAGTCAATTTTCATTGACTGTTCTTCGTTTTGGCCTTTTCAGACCCTCTGTGCTTTGATCTGATGTTCCCGTTGATGGATGAGTCGAATGACTCTGCTTGATGATGCATCGGGTAGCCAACTCGGTCTTGCTCGGGATGACTAACTTCTCAGTTAGAAAAGACAAGTTCAGGTCCTTCAAGCTTAAGGGCGCCCCTGGCCAGTAGGGGTGCTTTTAGCTTTTGACTGGTTTTACTTATGCTATGAACTGCTTGCTTTTGACCTCTGCAATCAGATGACTGATTTGTCAAAAGTTCTTGCTGATGGTTTCACTGGCGAGACTGGTCATAGCTGAGAAGATCATCCTGGGAGGCAATAAAGATTCTGACTGAATCTGGATGCCTTCAAGAAAGGGCGTCTTTCTTCAAGAGGGGCGCTTTTGATCATGCCTTAGCCAATTTCTGGCTTGTCTTTCTAGTTCTTCAATTCTGGCTTTTTCTGCTTGATCTCAGCATGTGATCGTTTGGCGTGTCCTGTGAACCTACTGTCAAATTGATCACGTAGCTGGGAGGAAGCTGGAAAGATATCATGTATAGAGCTGCTGCTTATGGATTCATTTGGTGCCTATAACTGAGGGGCGCCTCTGGCTAGCAAGGGCGCTTTTACCATGAAGCTCTCTGATTTGGCATCTTCATCATTGATGGATCCTCCATACTATGCTGACGGTTGGTCAATGATCCCTGAATCAGATGATTTTGCTGATTGTTTCGTTGTCGAGTCAGCATGAGAGTGAAGAGGATGACTGAATTGAAGATGCCAAATGATTTCATTTGCCCTATAGGATCCAAGGGCGCCTTTCCTCAAGAGGGGCCCCTTATCACCTTGTAGACTGTGTTTTTCCTTGGTAGACAAAACGTCCATCTTCCAGACTTAGCCAAATTTTGGCCTTTTCCGTTTTGAGAATCTCCTCCTTTGAAACAGCATCTTTTCATCCTTTTTCGCCATAGCTTCTTCATTGAAGCTTTTGAGGTTTAGCTTTCAGCCCCTGGTACTGGCCAATCTGCCATTAATGGTTCCGGAGCTCCTAGCTTTTTTCCTGAAAAATAGAAATAGGCCCACCAGAGTAAAACATAATTTTTAATAATGCTGACTTGATCAATGTGATCGTGAAGGCAATTAATCCTATCAGAATTATTTTCAATCATTTCCGGGAAGGTACTATTTTTTAGGGTTTCCATAAAAATAGGGGTGTAAAACCCTAATTTTCATTTTTCAGAATTTTAACCATAGGTTCCTGGACAGAAACCCACAAAGATTTCATGTTTGTTTTGACCTAAAACATACTTTGGATGGCATTTTTACATTGTTTAGCTCAATTTAAGCAGAATGCCAAAAATTTCATTTTGGGTACAACAAAATCCAAGGGCGTCATGTTGTAAACTACCTTAGTTTGATCTCTGTCATCAGATGTTTGAGTTGTCTGATGTCCTCGCTGATAATTTTGTTGTCGAGATCAATCAAAGTGGAGAAAGTCATCCTTGAGATCACTGAGCACATAGACTACATCTGCTTGCTCAAAAAGGTGCGTGCCTTTCTTCAGCAGGGCCTATTTTGACTAACACTTAGCCAATTTCTTAGCATTCTTCCTTCAGTTTCCATTGCTAAGTGTTTTCTACTTGATCTTCGCCTCTAATTGCTTGATAGGTCCTGTGGACGCGTAGTTGGATTGATCGTCGAGCTGAGAGAGAAATGAGCAGATGCCATGTATATAGCAGTGGCTGGAAACTTCATTAGGTGCCTCAGATTCAAGGACAGGGGCGCCTCTTCTTTGTTATTCATTGATCTTCTTCCAACCGTGCATGCTCTGACGATCAACTGTTGTTGTCGTTAGATATGTCTTGCAGGCTGGCTGACAGTTTCGTTGTGAGGCTGAGTTGTTGTTGAAGAGATCATCCTAGGACAAGTCCTCTTAAAAGTGACATCAGGATCTTCTTGTTCAAGGGCGCCTTTCTTCAGCAAGGGCACCTTTGCTTTGATAAACTGTGTCCTCCTTGGTAGCAAGGCGTTGGTTTTTCCAAAGTTAGTCATTTTGGCATTTTTTGATTTTGAGAATCCCCTCCGTGAGATGACATCTTTTCGGAGTATTTCCACCATGGTTTCTTCGTTGAAGCTTTTGAAGTTTAGCTTTCAGCACCTGGTACTGGCCAATCTACCATTAATGGCTACGGAGCTCCTAACTTTGTTCCTAAAAAATAAGAATAGACTTACTAGAGTAAAACATGTTTTTTGATGATTATGACTTGACCAATGTGATCGTGAAGTCGATTAATCATATCAAAATCAATTTCAATCATTTCTGGCAAGGTCCTATTTTCAGGGGTTACCATAAAAATAGGGGCATGAAACCCTAACTTTCAATGTTTTAGAATTTTACACATATGTTCCTTGAAAGAAACCCACAAAAAACTTATGTTTGGTTTGACCTAAAACAAACTTTTGACGGCATATTTACATGATTTAGCTCAATTTAAGCAGAATGCCAAAGATTTATTTTGGGTACAACATTAGGCTCCGTCTAGTGACCATGTCGGATACCTACGGCATAGGAGAATCGAGAATCTCAAGTTTCGTTGAGCAATACTTCTATTAATTGGGCAATGGAGTCAAGACTTATTTCCTAATTCATATGATAATGGAAGTTCACCTATTTATTGGAGCTCACCTATTATTCACCTAATAACAAGACTACCTAAGAAATCACCTAATACATGACAATACTTTTACGAAACGGGGAAACACATAACAACATAACATTAAAGCAAAAAAAAAATATTCTACAAAGTACTCAACCCATCCCCAAAGGGACGAAATGTTTCAAGTACTGTCCGTTGTAGGGCAGTGGAAAGAGCCTCCTATCTGAATGTGAGAGAATATAAGAATTCTCCCCTGCAACATCATGGATCAGGAACGGCCCCAGCCAAAGGGAGTCAAATTTTTCGTGCATTCCCTTCGGCTCGTGTCTCTTGTCCCATAGTAGGACCTTGTCTCCGATCTCGAAGTCCCATTGCCGAGCCTTCTTGTCGAAGATCTTCTTCACTCTTTTTTGGTGGTGAGTGATCTTATCAACAACTTCTAACCTTTCCTCTTGTAGTTGTGTCAGGAACAAGATGCATTTCTCAATGGGATCTTTGAACTCTTCACCTTCTACTGTAGATGACAACTACAAAGCGAACAACTCCAAAGTGATGGGTAACACAACTTTTGTGCCATACATGATAGCGAAAGGGGAAGTGTCGATAGCTCTCTTGGGCGTGATTCTATCAGCCCAAAGAGTGAACTACAACTTAGTGTGCCAAGCTTGTTGATTTGAATCAACCATCTTGCACACGATTGTGACTATGTTCTTGTTAGATGACTTGGCCTGTCTGTTGCTTTGTGGATAGTAATCTAAAGAATGGGACAGTGTGACGCTGTAGTCAAAACAGAATTCTACCAACTCCTCTGATGAGAAGCTTGTAGCGTTGTCGATCACGATCTTCCTTGGTACCCCAAAACGTGTGATGATGTTTTCTTTGAGGAAATTGCACACAATTTCAGAAGTAGCATTCTTCGTAGGAACAGCCTCAACCCATTTGGTGAAGTAGTCCGTTGCCATAAGGACATAGACATGTCCTTTACTGGAGTGTGGGTTGATTGGACCTACGAAGTCAATACCCCATTCTCGAAATGGAGCATCTATTATCACCGGCCTTAGCAAAATGGTTGCCAATTTGAGTTAACCAAAAAAATGTTGGCATTGTTGACATCTGTGCACCCAATCATATGCGCCGCGGAACAAAGTCGGCAAAAAGAACTATGCCCGCAGAATTTTGAATGTTGTGACCCTTGATGAAAAGTGGCCACCACACGCTTCACTATGAAATGCTTCCAACAACCGCCATTGTTGGTCTCTACTGACGCAAAGCAAGAAAGTTCCATCAAGTCCACATTTGTATAGAACGTTACCTCACAGCACATAGTTTTGTGCTCTTAACCTTAAGGTTCTTTTCCGTTGTTTGTCCAAGTGGGTTGGACATTCTCCATGGGTTGCATAGTACCAAAGTTCTGAGTACAATTCCTCTGTAGAATCAACCAATAAGACCATTGGAAGGTCTTCTTCTATCTTGCCATCAATAGCTTGGTTCTTTAGATCACCGTCCTCTGCTATGAGTTGACATAGACCTCTCCCGCGAACCTTTGCAATCCAATTGCCTCTTTTAGTGCCCATCTCGTGCTGAGTTAGAATGCTCTTGACTGCAGGATCAGTGATGTACACTATTGTGTGAGAATTTAAGATATAGAATCTAAAAAAATTCACAACTCTCACAACTGCATAGGCGTTCTTTTCGATCTGCGAGTATGGGAACTCGTTGTCCTTGAAACTACTACTCATGGAAGCAATCGACGATTTCGTCTCCTCGTTCAACTTTTGTGTCAGTATGGCAAAGAGGGTGTATTCCAACACGTAACAATAAAGAATGAACTCTTTATTGAAGTCAGGATGGACCAGCAACGGTGCCTTACTGATGGCTTCCTTTATCTTGACGAATGCCTCCTTTCCTTTGTCATTCCATTTGAAGGCGGCCATCTTTTTCATCATCACTGATATATCCTTGATCAGCTCTGAGAAATCAGGTACTAATCTTCGTATGAAGTTCACTTTTTCGAAGAAGGAATGCACCTAAGTGGTATTAGTTGGGAGAGATAGGTTCTTGATTGAATCCACCCGATCAGGATCAATCTGAGTTCCCTCTTTGGAGACGATATGGCCCAGTAGTTTTCCTTTCGTCACCGCAAAGATAGACTTCTTGGGATTCAATGATATATGATGATACCTACATCTCTCGAACACTTTCACTAATTGTTGAAAATGATCTTGCCTCATCCTTGAGAAAGTGGTAAGGTTGTCAAGGTAGATGATGATCACTTTGTCCTTTAGATCTCCAAACACCAAGTCCATGGCTCACTAAAAGGTGGCACCGGCGTTGATGAGGCCGAAGGGCATCCTCTCATAGGTGAACGTTCCCCACGAGGTGGTGAATGTTGTCTTCATCTGATCCTCTTTGGCCACCGCAATTTGATTGTATCCAGAAAAGTCGTCAAGCAATGACAACATCTATGATCCGATTACCATCTGCAAGGTATGCTCCATGATAGGTAAAGGGTAATTATCCTTTAATGACGATTGGTTGAGGTTCCTGAAGCCGACACAAATCCGGATCTCTCAGTTCTTCTTGCGCACAGGAACGATATTGGACACCCAGGTAGAATGATGGATGGCAAATATGATCTTCGCATCCACCATTTTTTGTAACTCCGCGTAGATTGTGTCTTGGACATGCAGGTTGTAGTGTCTGTGCTTCTGCTTGAAGGGCTTGATATCTAACTTGAGAGGAACTGTATGAGACAATTCGTTTGGAGTGAAGACTTTCAAATCTTCATAGGTTGTAATGTCCCCAATTTAGCCCTATGCTTTTCATTTGGATTTAGCCTAATTCTGGGAACTCGTAGGCTAAGCAGAAGCTCGAATCAGGGTTTCCAAACTTCTTGGAGGATGCTTTCGTCTTTTTGCGGAGCTTGCACTTGGAAATGTTGAACTTGGATTTCGGATTCCTTCTGGGTTTTTTGAGAGCTTCGCGTTGGTGGTTTCGGTTCGGCATTCTGAGCACCTTCAAGAATTTACTATTTTTAGTAAATTCTATTTTTAGCAATGATCCAGTCAGCATCAGCTCAGTCGACTTTCCTCTTCTGGCAGTTCATTGGGCAATTCTCATTTTTGGCTTAAGGGGTTCATTTTGGAGAAATAAGTTATTTTAAGTCAAAATGTTTTATTTTAAAAATACCCTTGGCCTAGTGATATAACTTTACAATTGTTTTAAAGATGGGGACTTTGAGGGGTATTTTCTCATGAAGGAAATATTTTTATATTCCTAAAGTTTATAATTGCTCAAGGGAAAATGGACGTCTATTTGAAGGAGTTTATATTTTATTTAAAAAAAAAGAAGTGATTTATATCTCTCAAGGAAGGTACGCCATTTTGAAGAAAGAGTTTTGGTCAAAGATTAAACCTAAAAGCAGCTTGGGATTAGGGAACACTTTCTAGAAGCCTCCAGAGTCTTCTCTTCATTCTATAAAGGAGGTTCCTTCTCTTCTTTTGGATTATCTTATGTTTTATGATATTGTTATGCTGCCGGAATGGCTTTGGGATTGCTTCGAGGAATGAATGCCTCCTAGCTTGGCTCTTCTTCTTGCTTGAAAGATAGCATCTAGTTGAGAGATAGTTTGTAATAGGTTTGTCTTGCATTTTTCGAGTTCTAGATTTGCATTTCAGTCTCATTTTGAAGTTGCTGAAGTCAAGCTGAATCTGTAGTTTCACTCATAAATCTAAAAATAAAAATACAGTCGTTCTGGGTATTGATTCATTGAGTTTCCTTGATAGGAGCGACCCTTCTTGCAAAGATTCAGATTTTAATATTGAGTGTTTATTTTTTAAAAGCAAAATCGCTTCTCTCTATTGGCCGCACCATTCTGGTCTGCCCGGCAAATGTTTAGAAAAATGAATAATTCGATTTGTTAGTTGTTTCTTGATCTAGTCCTCATTGCCATCATTATAGCTTTCGTTTGCATCAGGTCTCATGTCACTTTGGCAAGTAATGAGTGAGTTGTGAGCATTTTAGTGGATTCTAGGGTTGTTGGTTATGCATATTACGTTGTTGTTCTGTTATATCAGTCTTGAGTAATCTGTATTTTGGTGAAGAGTTGTATCTGGAAGGTCATAATTAACCTTGGAATGATCATATCTATTACTGCAGCAGTGGAGAGCTTCTAATCTTGTTTATTGCAGGCATCTTCTGATATTTTGTAAGCTGAACAGTAGTACTGTCAGCATTTCTCTTAATCTTACTTTACATTCTGAAGCTGCATTGTATTTCTGTATATCTCCGCCATATGGTCGCCTCATTTCCACTCTGGAATTGGGTAGCACATACTTGGTGTTGAGTTTACTTTCAGCATAGTTAGCATCTCCGTCATATGGTAGCTCCCATTCCATCTTGGTTTGGAAAGCACATTCTTGACGTCGAGTTAATTCAGCATCTTTAACATCTCCGTCATATGGTAGCTCCCACTCCGTCTCGGTTTGGAAAGCACATGCTTGACGTCGAGTTATTTCAGCATCCTTTGGTTTTAAATGCTAACCCTAACGATTGTGTACTGCTGCTATCCTTGTTGTAATTGAAAAAGCAAAAAATTTGGCTTGGTATATTTCAGTGGTATCAGAGCTAAGATCCTGCCATCCTGTGGAAAAGACAGAGTTCAGTTGACAGTTGAATGACAGAGAAATTAGTTCTACACCAAAGGTGAGAACAGAGTTCAGCTCAGTTTAGAAGTGGCAGCTAAACATGGCAAACAGAGAAGAGATAAAGCTGGAACAAAC
Source organism: Sequoiadendron giganteum (assembly GCA_007115665.2). Lineage (NCBI taxonomy): Eukaryota > Viridiplantae > Streptophyta > Pinopsida > Cupressales > Cupressaceae > Sequoiadendron > Sequoiadendron giganteum. The sequence goes on along the minus strand of CM021103.1, from coordinate 392,691,287 downwards.
ACTTTTTGCAACCGGAAATAGACTTGACAAAGAATGTAAGTCGAGGGAAGATGAAAAGAATAATCTTCAAATATTGGAACAATGTTTGAGACAGGTGAAGCAGTCACCTTCTGAATGGATGCAATTGGCATTATCACCTGCAGTTCACCTTTTAATTCAACCCTATTGGCTGGGACATCCCAATGAAGAAACCAAGCTGCTGATTACTTCTTGCTTCATGGAGTTGATGAGAATTGTGATTCCCCTGATGCCTTATGATGATGAAACTATGAAGAAGATTCTTCATAGAATTGTTGAAAGTTTCCAAGATCTTGATGAAACTGGAAGCGGTCTATTTTCTAGAAAGGTTGCTATCTTAAAAACATTTTCAGATCTCAGGATAAGTAACTTGCTATTAGACTTGGAAATGCATGATCAGATTTATCACTTGTTCCGTTACCTCTTCATATCCACTTGGAGCAAACAGGAAAAGGATGTTATTGCAGCTGTGAATAATATTCTTCTTCTCACTATTAATGAGGCTGATGAAATTCCACCTAGTGTCCAATCCTTCCTCTTGGACGCATATGAACATGAAGAAGAGGGTTCCCCTATGGCTGCTATGCTGATTAAAGGATTGTTTAATCAATGTGAGGAGAAATTGAAGCCACTTTTGGAGAAATTAGAGCAAGATATAGGAAAGATTAGTGGTCATGATGACAAAGATGATTCCAAAGAGTCCATACCGGATCATGTTGACGACTTGGTAAAGATGGATTCTCTTCAAGTTGCTGTCCCAACTTCTCAAGAAGATCTACACGAAGATATCAGCATAATACTTCCTCATGGTGAAGATAATGACGGTGAAGTTTACAAAACAGCAAGCAATGAAGATTCTTCATTTCACTATGGTGGTGACATTTGGTTTGAGCAGCAAGCTAAGCCATGGGAGAGAAACAATTTTGATGTTATCAACTTAAGTGATTTGGGACTTGACTTCTTCAAAGAGTCATTACTACAAAGGGAGCATGATAAGTTTTTCCTAGTTGATCATCCGAATCAGCCCACTAGCAATTGGGATCCGGGGGTGTTGGCACCAAGGTATGAAAGAGAACCATTGTGGGATGAATTTCCCTTTGACCCGGATGAAGAACAAAAATCATATTGCATTGCAAACTATGAGGTAGCCATTGAAATGAAAGTTGTCTTTGAAGAAGAAGAGCTTGAAGACCATATGGCTCTTGAAGAGGAAAGAGTTAAAGAGGTTTACAAACACAAGTCTGATTTTTCCATTCAAGAAGCTGATTGCAAAAATAGAGTCGAAGAAATCATGGAGAATGATCATCTCCATGGCATTGAGCATTTTCCGCATGTTGGTGGTAAAGTACAAGGATGTTGGAGCAGCATTGAGGGCAGCAAAGACAAGGGGCAAGGTTCTGATTTTCAGTTGCAGCCTATCAGCAATTCGCCATCCTTGCATGTTCATGAGCACGAAGATCACTGCAAGGTAAATTTTGACAAGGAAGTGCAAGCTCTATCCTTGTTTGACCGCACACATAGCTTGGTTGAAGAGCTTTACTGGAAGGCTCAGCTTGAAGAGAGACGTAGAGGAGTGACAGATGAAGTTGCTCTTCCCAAATTGCAACTTATCAGAGATTCTTTGGAGACCTTGAAGTCCGAGTACGTGCACTCGATTGAAGAACGAGATTATGCCTTTGAAGTTGCAAAGAAGACCATTTGTTCTTTTCATGAAAATGAGAGTATGATTGATGAGCTCATTCTGGAGCTCGAAACAACAAAGGACATGTTGGGAAAAACTCAGTTGGCTCTAACGGAGGTTGAAGACCAGTTTACTAACTTCAAATTCTTCAAGGAGCAAGAGAGTGCACAAAGAGTTGAAGAAATCAAGCAAGTGATTGGAGGGCTTGATTGTCTTCAAGAGGAGTTTGATCTTGAAAGCATCTCAAGAAAATCAGAAGTTGCATGTGCTGGTTTGGAGCAGCAAGATGAAAGGAATGACTTTCAAGTTTTTGACAATCCTCTCTATGAAATGGAAGATGAAACGAAGAATGAGACTGAGCTTGGTTTTCAGTGCTTCGATGCTTTGATATCACTCCATGAGGAAGTGCCACGTCTGTTGGTTAGTAATGAATGCATAAGTGGGCTCAAGGGTGAAGATTCCATATGGGAGGTGTCAAAGCAAGGTAATTTCAACATCTATGACATCGAGATGTTGATGAGACAAGTCTTGGTAGCTGCTGGTAACTTCATTACAGCAGCAAGGAGTGATGATTTCAGACCTACTACGCAAGAGGAATGGGAGAATGATGAACCAAAACTTGGTGTTTGCACTCTTGACAATCCATCCTTTGGGTGGAATGATGTTTGCGCTCATACTAGTCAGTTTTGGGAGTTGAATCTGAAGTCATTCTATGTTTCATACTCCAATATGGTTGAAGCTTTCAAGGTTGAGCTTCAAGGGGACACCAGTTTCGTGAGAATGCACTTGGTTCTCACTAGCACTTGGAAATGCATTGTGATTTCCTGGCAGTGTGTTGAAAATATTTTTCAGTTGGGTGTCTACGCTTGGGATTCTCAACATGGGTGCATGGAGTTTATGGCTTGTGGAAAAGATTTTTGGTGGAGTTGTGATCAAATTTTCAGACCTTTGGGTGTGGTCCTTTCCTTTACCAACCACTTGATGGCCCCATTCGTTCATCAGCAAGTGGATTGCAGGGAAATTTTGAGTCTGGATTGGAGAGAGGAACGGTTGGTGGCTTTTGAGAGTGGTCCTTGGCTAAGGCAAAAGCAAATTTGGAAAACCGATCTTGCTGGGTTGAGGCGGACCAGCCACCTTACATATGAAGTCTCTCTCATTCAAGAGAGTTGGTTCCTCACTTCCGATCAAAGAAGTGGTAGTTTTCAGTTGGAGATTGCTCTAGTGTGTTTTCCTGCCAATTTTGAAGTGTTATCTTGCAACTCCTTGCTCATCTCATACACTCACACTTGGGAATTTCTTTGGTGCTGCTGTTTTTCCTTGTGTGAAGTACTAAAATCAGATTGCATTTCACTGACTTCAGCCTTGAACAATAGAGATTATTTGTTTCTTCACAACTATCATATTCTCAGAGTTCACTTTATGGGGATTTGTGAGACAAATTTTGATAGTTTCTTTGCTATACTGGTTCGGGACAGTGAACTTCCACATGCTTTGGCTTTTCATTCTGAGACTCTTGGAGTTGGAACTGTAAGAGTGATTAGAAGTCTTCATGATGGTGTCAGTATAATTCAGTTGATGCATAGAAGCTCCATGAGGAGACATGATCATGAGTTTGTTGAGCTCTTGCAAAGGATTGCTTTCCTCTTCACAAGAAGAATTGAAGATGTCACATTTGCTATCAGGGCTTCGTTTGTTACTATGTGGAGTTTGAGTATCTGGGATGGTAACACTTTGGAGACTCAAGAAAGGTTAGTGCAGCATTGGTATGATGTTTTCACTGATGTGATCAGAGTGGTGCAGCATCGGCATGGTGGGTTTTTCTTGAGACGGAATTGGGAACCTGGGATCATACTTGTTTTGGTATGGATCAGTCTTAATTTTTCTAGAGTTGTGGTGGCATTGCTTGAGGACAAGCAATTTTGGGAAGGGCGGACTGTAATGTCCCCAATTTAGCCCTATGCTTTTCATTTGGATTTAGCCTAATTCTGGGAACTCGTAGGCTAAGCAGAAGCTCGAATCAGGGTTTCCAAACTTCTTGGAGGATGCTTTCGTCTTTTTGCGGAGCTTGCACTTGGAAATGTTGAACTTGGATTTCGGATTCCTTCTGGGTTTTTTGAGAGCTTCGCGTTGGTGGTTTCGGTTCGGCATTCTGAGCACCTTCAAGAATTTACTATTTTTAGTAAATTCTATTTTTAGCAATGATCCAGTCAGCATCAGCTCAGTCGACTTTCCTCTTCTGGCAGTTCATTGGGCAATTCTCATTTTTGGCTTAAGGGGTTCATTTTGGAGAAATAAGTTATTTTAAGTCAAAATGTTTTATTTTAAAAATACCCTTGGCCTAGTGATATAACTTAACAATTGTTTTAAAGAAGGGGACTTTGAGGGGTATTTTCTCATGAAGGAAATATTTTTATATTCCTAAAGTTTATAATTGCTCAAGGGAAAATGGACGCCTATTTGAAGGAGTTTATATTTTATTTAAAAAAAGAGAAGTGATTTATATCTCTCAAGGAAGGTACGCCATTTTGAAGAAAGAGTTTTGGTCAAAGATTAAACCTAAAAGCAGCTTGGGATTAGGGCACACTTTCTAGAAGCCTCCAGAGTCTTCTCTTCATTCTATAAAGGAGGTTCCTTCTCTTCTTTTGGATTATCTTATGTTTTATGATATTGTTATGCTGCCGGAATGGCTTTGGGATTGCTTCGAGGAATGAATGCCTCCTAGCTTGGCTCTTCTTCTTGCTTGAAAGATAGCAACTAGTTGAGAGATAGTTTGTAATAGGTTTGTCTTGCATTTCAGTTGAGTATCTTGCATTTTTGGAGTTCTAGATTTGCATTTCAGTCTCATTTTGAAGTTGCTGAAGTCAAGCTGAATCTGTAGTTTCACTCATAAATCTGAAAATAAAAATACAGTCGTTCTGGGTATTGATTCATTGAGTTTCCTTGATAGGGGCGACCCTTCTTGCAAAGATTCAGATTTTAATATTGAGTGTTTATTTTTTAAAAGCAAAATCGCTTCTCTCTATTGGCCGCACCATTCTGGTCTGCCTGGCAAATGTTTAGAAAAAAGAATACTTCGATTTGTTAGCTGTTTCTTGGTCTAGTCCTCATTGCCATCATTATAGCTTTCGTTTGCATCAGGTCTCATGTCATTCTGGCAAGTATTGAGTGAGTTGTGAGCATTTTAGTGGATTCTAGGGTTGCTGGTTATGCATATTACGTTGCTGTTTTGTTATATCAGTCTTGAGTAATCTGTATTTTGGTGAAGAGTTGTATCTGGAAGGTCATAATTAACCTTGGAATGATCATATCTATTATTGCAGCAGTGGAGAGCTTCTAATCTTGTTTATTGCAGGCATCTTCTGATATTTTGTAAGCTGAACAGTAGTACTGTCAGCATTTCTCTTAATCTTACTTTACATTCTGAAGCTGCATTGTATTTCTGTATATCTCCGCCATATGGTCGCCTCATTTCCACTCTGGAATTGGGTAGCACATACTTGGTGTTGAGTTTACTTTCAGCATAGTTAGCATCTCCGTCATATGGTAGCTCCCATTCCATCTTGGTTTGGAAAGCACATTCTTGAAGTCGAGTTAATTCAGCATCTTTAACATCTCCGTCATATGGTAGCTCCCACTCCGTCTCGGTTTGGAAAGCACATGCTTGACGTCGAGTTATTTCAGCATCCTTTGGTTTTAAATGCTAACCCTAACGATTGTGTACTGCTGCTATCCTTGTTGTAATTGAAAAAGCAAAAAATTTGGCTTGGTATATTTCATAGGTCCATGCAAAGACATCTTTGTATTGTCTAAATAAGGACATAAATTTGTTACTTTCTTTTGTAATGCAACATCTTCCCAAGTTGACAAGTCGGGGCTAGTCTTCGGTGTCGATGTTGACTTGACTATAATCAGCAGACGTTTTGCTGTCCGAATTTCTTTGATCTTGCACATGTCTATCATGGTTGTCAAATATGTCCTCCAAGGATACTAGACCCTTGGGGATGTTGTTGCCTCTTCGCTAAATGATGTCAGATTTCGTTGCTTCGGAATCTTCTACTATGGACTCTTTGAAAGGAGAAGCACTACCTCCAAAGAACAATTCTTGATAATTGTCCCCCATGCATAGGAACTCTTTGATGTCATCATCATCATCAAAGATCTGCCAATTTTCGCAATTGTCGGGGACAGCTAGCTTGTAGACAAGCTCAATGGCGAAGGCATTCTGACGAAAGTCAGAATGGGGCATGAAGAGAGCGGCAGATACCACAAGGGAATCTGCTCTGCTATTTTTCTCACGTGGAATGTACCTGATGTTGAATGCTTCGAACCGATCAAAAGCATTCCACACCCTTTGTCTATAAGACTGAAGGTGACCTTTTCTTACTTGGTATCACTCTCTGACCTATTGGACAATCAGCTCTGCGTCGCCTTCGACTTGAAGGTATTTGATACCCATATCTCTTGCATTTTTGAGGCCTAGTATGAGTGCCTCGTATTCAGCAATGTTGTTTGTGTTATCGAACAACAAGCGATAAGCAAATGGGTACAAAGTGCCTTCAGGAGAGGTAGTGACAACTCTCACTCCCGAGCTTGTTTTTGAGCAACTCCCATCGAATTGCATTGTCCACATCTTTGAATTTTCTTTTGATGTGCTTGTGGCAAATGCAACCTTCTTTTCTTCTTCAGTTACTTTAGACAACATGGCGTACGTACCAAGACCCGTGTTTTGATATAGCAATTGAGCTTGGGGGTCCTGAGACTTCACCATCGTCAATCTAGATTTAGCCTCTGGTTCCAACTTGAAGCTACCTTTCTTTAACGGGATTGTCATGTACGACCAATCCTATTGAATCTCGCCTCTAAGATCCTTGTAGATGCTTCTGCTCAATAGCATCCCATAACTGATTGGAATGTCAGCTATGAGGATGGTCATCATGATCTTCTCTAGATAGGACGCCAATCTTACTTGAGCATCCTTCAGTTGGCCGACCAACGACACCAGTTTGGATTCAAGTGAGTAACACTTGTCATGTGTTTCGGTGCACGATAGTCCCAATGAGTTCATGATCTGCAAAGGCATGACATTGTCTGATGCTCTTGAGTCAATTATGCAATTGTTGAGCTTGTAACCTCCCATATACAAAGATATGTAAAAGGGCTTCGACTTTTCTTCCATTGGTACGGAAGATTCTAGCAATGTGGGTTGAATAACAGCCTGCTTCTGTACTACTTTAAGAATTTGATCCATTTGATCAAGATGGTCCTGGAGATACTCCAGTTGTGAGATTTGTACCTTCGTCTTCATCATAGACATCACAATGTCAAAGTTCGTCGAGGACGGATCTTGAGCATTTGATGTGACGTTCTCTTGTGCAGACTTGGGATTAGAAGTGGAAGCTTCTTTTCCCTTTTCATTTGACTTTTGTCTTTCTTCTTCTTCTTTCTGTGCTTTGAAATGTTGAGCGCATGTGAACATAGGCGTCAACATATTCTCATGGTTGACAACAAGAGAGTACTAGCGGTAGTCTTCTTCTTGATTTTCGGGTTCTCTATGGAAGTATCCCATTGCGGAGTTGCCATCGAAGTTGTCCATTTGTGGTGAGACAACATTCGCATTTGAAGGTACGAAACTTGGGCTTAGTGCTTGATCTTCGGCATATCCCATGATCTGGTTCATCCTTTGATTCTCAGGGCATGTGGATCCGATGTGTTCGTCTATCTCATGGAAGCAGCATAACACATTAGATCTCTCGGCCTTTGCTCCTCTTTGCGGAGCCCCTTGATTTCTAGGCTTGTAGTTGTTGAAAGGTTGGAAATTATTCCTCTTTGGCTGGTATGGCGACTGAGGCTGGTACTGCTGTTGAGGCTGGTACTATTGTTGTTGTTGATACGGCAGTGGCGTGGGCAGTGCTTTCTGCCCTTGATTGGGTGACTATCTCTTTAGGATGGTCACTTCATTTTCTACCTTTTGTAGAAGTGGATCAGCTGATGCCTGGACTGGCGGTCTGATAGCATTGCCTTTCATCTTTCTCGTGGTGATCATATGATCCTCGATCTCGATAGCCTTCTCTTGAGCAACTTGCAAGTCCTCTTCGTGGCTTCCTTTGATGAAAAAGGCTATCTCCGAGGGAAGGGCATTGATGAAGCTGCTCATCAGAATCTCGTCTGATGGATTGAGTGTGTGGGAGAGACGTGTAATGAGGCGGTTAAACCTTGCTACGAACTCCCTCATCGGTTCTGTAGGCTCCATCTTAGAGTTTGATAACTTGGCAAATAGCTGATGGTTGTCTTCGGCAGGCTTGAATCTTGCCAAGAACGTTTCATTCATGACCTCCCAGCTTGTGATGATGCCTAGTTGTAAGTGATGAAACCAATCGGAAGCATTGGCCTCAAGAGTTTCGACAAAGAGTCGAATGGCAATATCTTCATGTGGTACAGACAAAACAGAACAAGCCATTGTGAAAGCTAATATATGCTCATCGGGATATCGAGTCCCATCGCCAAAGAATCTTGGGAAGTGCTTTCGCGATCCTTTGGAAAGTTCATGGTTTCCGGTTAGCGACAATGCGCCTATGTTGTTACCCCATGGCAAAGGTATTGGACACCATACATTTCTTGCATTACGGCCATTGCCGAACAGATTGTGGCCATTGTCATTATTGCCATTGCCATTATTGCCATTATTACGGCCATTGTCGTAGTTGTTGCCAATGTCGTTGTTGTTAGCATTGTCATTGTTGATGCGGTTGCCCGCCATTGCTTGAGCTGGAGGTCCTTGTTGTTCTTCTTCTAGAAAATGTTCAGGAACCTCTTCAAAGATTTTCTCTATATCGGATGCTTCCCCAATGACTTCTTGAAATCGAGGATTGGTTCTCCTCCGTATGTATACTCAGTGAGCCAAGATGCTTACTACCACGCGGGTGGTGGTAACACTAGCCTCTCGGCTGCAAGATTAGCCTTTCTTTCTTCCTCATCCAGAGTAATAGATGCGGCTCTCCATTGAGCTGGTGATGTATTCTCTTTGAAGATGAAAGTACACAAGCTACTGATGATGTTCAACTGCTCTCCTTCAATGAATGTAAGATCTGGTTGGAGAGTTGTTGGAGCAAGATCAAGCTATTCAACTAGAGCCCAAGGACGCCAGATGCCCATTTCGTGTCATAAAAGCGTTAGCTTTTTCTTGAATTTTTATGCCTCGTTGCCCCACAGTGGGCGCTAGAAAACTTGCAAGTTTGTATTTGTTCACTCTTGGATGAGAGTTAATTAGTTGATCGCAATTGTGCATGATTTCATGCCTTTGCTGTCCCAATCTTTGTAATTCATTGGAAAAGCTTGAAGAAGAAAATCAGATGGCACATGCTTGTTTGATCTAAATATTTGAGTTGGTTCAACGTCTTGTTTTCAATAGCTTATTGTTTCAATCTCCTCCTCGGACAGGGGTTCCTCCTCCTTGGATATTTTGTCATTGATAGTTATTGTGTGATGTTTAATGATCCAGATTTCAACCTATATTTCAGATAGGGGTTCCTCGTCCTTAGCAATCCTAATATCCATATCATCGTACCTTGTTGTTTCTAGTACGTTGTTTCCTAGCCTATACCTCGGATAGGGGTTCCTCCTCCTTGGCAAGTCTTAGATCCAACCTACCATAAAGAGTGTTCGCTTGTATAAAACCTTATCCTAGCATATATCTGAGAGTTCAGAGCCTCGGCCATATTCTGAGGAGTCAGCGGATTCGAGTGTTCCAACACATCCATTTCGCTCTTACTCCCTCATGCTCTATTTATCTTGAGGAGATAGGATAGTTTAGAAGCTAGTTTAGTCGTAGTTAAGATCTGCAAAAACCAGAGAAAACCTTAGCTACGGCGCATTGTGTTTATGCACCCTTGTGTCCTGCCGGTGAGTTAAAAACATAGGAACCTTAGTCTGCTGTACCCTTTTTTACGTATAACATCAGCAAAGAGAGATCTTCCTCTCTATAATCCAAAGAGCAGTACTATAACAACTGCAATAGCTGTTTGTTTCCAATAAGCACTCTAGAGGTGCTAATTGAAATGCCAACAAGGTGTACATAGGTATTCAAACTATGAAAGAATGTATTTGATTTCATAAAAATTGGATGATCCCTTTTGAGCTATTTGCCTCCCTTTATAAACTCCATCTTGGCACCTTTATTTTGAATTCCCTTTCCCTCCACAAGTGCACTAGATGTACATAGGTATTCAAACTATGAAAGAATGTGTTTGATTTCATAGAAATTGGATGATCCCTTTTGAGCTATTCGCCTCCCTTTATAAACTCCATTTTGGCACCTTTATTTTGAATTCCCTTTCCCTCCAAAAGTGCTCACTAAAAAACATTTTAATAAAATATAACAAAAGGCCTTATCATGTCCCATATATGCTACCCACTTTATCTAACTAATAAAATTATTTAAAATATCTTTTTCCAATGTTTTTGAATGATATTACTAGGACTAACTTAAAAAATTATTATTAAAATATTTCCCTAACTTTATCCCTTAGCTTACAAGAAACAAAGTACTAGACTTTGGGTCTCTCAATTCTTTTATTTTTGAAATGGGGACATCACATATGCTACTAAAATTATTGTTCAAGTGAATGGTTTTTATGTTCATGTGTTTGCGTTAATTCCATCTTGCATTTCAAGGGTTAGATTGGAAGTAGATAATATAATCAAGCTTTATAATAATATTATCTATCCATCTAACTTGCAGCTTCATATGCAACTTAGTGATTTTATCCTTGATTTGTGTCTGTATCATTGTGCTAGAACTTATTCTTTTAAAATCTTGTATGCACCAACTTGCTAGTCTCTACTTTCAACCAATAGGAAGGTGTCACGATATTCAGCATTAGTTGTTTTTAGTGTCAATATAGAATCGTTATTTCGTTATTGCAAAATCCCATAAGGAAGGAAATTATTTCATTATTATAAAATCCCCTATAGAATATTGTTAAGTGTCTAGCGTTATTTTTTTTATAGTTTAGTGTCTAGGGTTATTTTCTCAAGGAGTTTCCAATCACGATACAAAGAGAGGTCTTACCTCACACATTCTATTTCATGTTCTTTTAAAAAAGACAATTAAAATGCTAACACCCTTCCTAAGGTGTCCTTGCTCTAATGCCAAATGTTGGAAGAATGGATGCATGGAGTTTGAGAGAATTGGATGGCACACACTTCAATGAAGGTTGAGTTTATTATTGAATGTGAAGTTACAAGATGGTTGTCACTTAATTGTAAGTTACTTTTTACACATAACTAATGTGTGTTATTACATCATTAACGTAAGAAATAAAAGCTTATGTGTACAAAGTGTAGTCTAACATTATATTATATCTAATAAGTAGTATGTAAAGTGTCAAACCAAATCTGATTGAAAACCTCTGATTTTCTGCCTTAGGAATTTTGTCAAACACTTCTCTTGCAACTTTCTGTCTTGCTCATTTTGAGTTTCAGTTTGTTTTGAATTGCTTTTGAGTGAAGCAAATGAGATTTAAATGCTTTCCAAATGATACTAAACAACTACCAAATGACTTGAAATGAAATGCAATATATTTTTGTATTTTTCAATGCATGTAAGTGACTGAAAATGACTACTACAGCTACTAGACATTTAATCAAACACTTTGTATGCAAACTATAAATGCTGATATGAAAGTATAACTATTTGGCATTATAACAAACAATTAGCAGCCAACCATCAACTTCTTCATTTGATATTTGCAATGATTACAATGCTGGAAGTGAACTCAACTCATATGCAAAATGCAACTTTCCCTTATATCAACTTGACTGAAATTACATTGACAAATGACTATCATAGGACAGCGACTAGATTCTCCAACCAAATGCAATGCTAAACAAATATTTATGACTGAAATTGTACAATGCTATTGACTGCTTTGTGATAGCGACTTCACCTACATATTACAATGCAAACTACTACAAATAAGGAACCTGATATAGCAATGGCAGCCACACAAACTTGTTTGATTCTCCAAGAAGATGATGTCTTTGCCCTTCAAGCTGCTGCGTTTCACTTCATGGGAGCCCAGCAAACCTTCCAAGAGCCTTGCCAGATTTTTAATGACTTCCTATAGCAAGATTGCACCACTTCACAAGTGCGCCCAGCCACACTCAAGCTACAGAATTTAATCTTCAACCAAAGCTGAAATCGACCACCTCCAAGGGATGTATTAAGATCACAAAATCGTCCTCCTCAAGAAGACTGAAATATCTCATCAAATCTGCCAATGCCTCCTTAATATCGAACCCTTCAAATTTAGCCCTTGGCCACAAAATTTGCACAAGTGGAAAGACTGAAATATCTTCCCCAAACATCCACCTAGGATTGGTGTCTCACAATCGAAACCGGCACTCTAGAGTAATTCAAACCCCCGAGCTATGTCAAGCATTCAAGCTCTCCAATAATCAGAAAATGTATTCAACTCTAGATATCCCCAATCGCCAAGACAAAAGCTCCTTATAAAAATTCTCATCAAATCTCCAAGAAGCTTCTAGAATAAAATATTATTTTATTACTTAAGTGACTTTATGATATAATATTTATTTTAAGTCACTTTATTAAATTAATTAAATATAAAGTTACTTTATGATTTTAATTTATTGAAATAATTTTATAAATAATTAATTTAATACGATCACCAATTCGGGGACATGACATGGTATCTCAAGTTGAGGTCAATATTGGGAAAGTACTTGTTCCCATGAATCTAGTCCAATAACTCTTCAATCCTAGACACTAGAATTTTATTTTTATCGTAGTTTGATTAAGCCTTTTGTAATCGATACAAAGATGATAAGATCCATCCTTCTTTTTTCCTAAGACTATTGGTGCAACTGCAGAATAGGAATACTTACTAGGAATAATAATACCTACTTCTAGTTGCTCTTGGACAAGTCTCTCAATTTTTATATTTGGAAATGCCCATACTTGTAAGGGAAAATTATTGCAATATCCCTTGTAGGGTCAACCTCAATGATAAGCTCTGGTCTTCATTCTGGAGGAAGCCCCTTTTGCCAGCTGCTAAAATACCAACTTTACTTGCAAAGTAAATATGGAATCCAAAGAAATTGTGCTTGTGGATCTAAGGGGTCTACATCCACACCATTTACATAAGACATAAAACTGAAATGTCCTTTCAGAATTTTGTTCATTTGGCTAGAGTTAAATTCTTGATCTCCTTTTGGAGAAGGGATGTGATAGCATACTCATGGGCCACTTGCTGGAATGAAAGTTACTTCTCCTAATGATTGGAGTATAAGCTTCCTAGTGAGTACAATTGTTTAACACCCAAAACATCCATTCCTCCAATATTTAAAACATAAAACTTGTCCCTAAGTGTATAATTGTCCGCCATAAGATCCACATCATTTACTATTCTTAGTCATTGAATGTTTTAGTGACCTAGGACCATGGGAAAGCATTCAAAGGCATCAATATATGTAGACCCAATTTATAGGCTATCTTCTTGTTAAAAATGTTGAAATAAACTGCCAAGATCTACCATGACCAAAATCCTATGTTAGACTAATTAAACTAGTTTGATCAAGCACATTGAATTACTAGTCTTGTGGTATTCCTTTGGGATACTTACATTGAGATGTGGGCCATAGATTGTTTACTCTCCCCTTGTCATAAATAAAGAGGATATACCTCTCTATACACACTCACAAATTCACAGTGATTCTTTATCTATATTGAGTACTATTGTGTTTGGATGCGTTAAAAGGCACCCTCAAAATCATGATGCTCTTTGTGTGGTCTTTGCTTGTGTCAATTTTTATTTATATCAATCATCGTATTATGCACTTTATTCTCACATCCTAGTATTTTTGATATGGACAAAAGATTTGAAGGTACAAAGGAAATTCAATCCAATCATTGCATCCAAAGAAACAAAATGTTCTCAAGATTCTCTTCCAAGTGAGGTTTGGTCTTCCTATTCATTCTCAACATCAAGTTTCTTGGAGGTATCATCATTATCTGGTTCTAACTCTAGCTTGGGTGGACACATGACTTTACCATATTTCACATGAATGACCTTTAATTTGAGGTTGGAAAAAATAATTTACAACAATTATTAGATGCTATTAGAGTTGAGTATGTGGTCAACTAACAGCTTGGATATTTAAATTGTGATGACTTAAACTTTCTTTATCTCTCATATTAAATGAATATCCCTTCTCAAGTTTTATAAAGATGTAAAATCTTTCTCATGGCTTCTAGATGGATCCCTATTTCTTTTTAGCCAAATAATAGCTTTTTCTAAAGTATTTGATTCAAACATCCTTGCCTTTGATGGAATTTCTAATAGTAAGTTGGAGATATAACTATCAAGCAACTGGTTTTCCACGAGTTTGGCGTTGAACTCTAAAATTTGGTATTTCTATGTGTACTCTTCCTATCTTGTTTTCTACTACATGAGTATAAAAATGGATATAGTATGGTTTGTCCCACTTTCAGTCCACTCTTTGGGTTAATCCATTGACAAACCAGCTAAATCTTGCTCTAGGTTTCTAAATATCCATCTTCCATCCCATGAATGGCCTACACCACCAAAGTGCTACTAGAAAACATTGAGCTTCTCCTCGAGTCCATAAATGTATTACACCTTATAAGCTAGCATAATCTTGCTCAACCAAGTGTGTAAGTGTACCTCTTACATCTCTCCCAAATTCATGTAGACCATGGAAAAAATAAACATTTTGTTTGTAAGTCAGCATTGTTATGTTAATCTTTGGCATCACTAGGTAGTGATGTAACAACTCAAGGTTTGGTTGTTGGTAGTTGTGTTAACCAATAACCAAAAGTCTCGTCATTCAAATTGCAAGTCTTATGCCAAGGTAGGGGCATTGTATATTAGGTCCTCCTTGTACAAAGCAAATTGTATTGAACAGTACCTATTATGAAAAGTTTTGATCATTCTCTATTCTCTATGTTGTACAATAACTTCAAAAATTATTGCAATTGATGTTCCCTGGCAGTGTAGATTTTATTAGCAAACAATTTGTGTTGTTGAATCTTCATGTGAACATTAAAAAGGGATTTGTAGATAGTTTGTGGGTGTGACCACCTTTTTAGCCTCAAGAATTTATCTCCCATCTCAAAAATTCAGGTTTGTGGCATAGATCCCTCATCATTTCAGCTGACGATCCTTCTAAATTAGGATTTCACATCAACCCTTTGTTTCTATAAATATGAATCCACAAATGCAACAAAAATCTTCCTTAGTTCCTCTTTGTCAACATGCTCATATCGGCCCCTTCGACCCCTCCAAATTTTCTCCCAAAAGAAATCAAGTGAAGCTCCAATACTCCATGCAACATTCCTAAAGAGTATGGAAAACAATTTCCAAAATATAGCTCAAAAAATAAAATGTTGACAAGTTAAATAATAGAGGAACCTACATGCCCAATCCAATTTACAACTAGAAATCCATTTGAAATGCATAAGAGGTCACAACTAACAAATTTTTGCATTAAATAGATGTAAAATGACAAAAGATTCTTAGATTAGGGTTTTCACCTAGTTATACTAAAGGGAGGCAGAAATCATAACTACAGTATGACTTATTGGATTAGAAACAACACTAACCCCACTTTTGTCAATGGGGGTGTGGTTAAGTGGTTGGCCACTTGATTCTCATGTGGGAGACCAAGGTTCAACTTTCCCCAAGGACATCTTAGTGCTGAAAGGCATCTAGAGCAGCAATCCCATCCAGATTGCAACTAGATTACAAGAAGATAGCGTTGGAGGATGCAGCATTTCAACTATAACCATATAGTGTTGGTGGATGCAGCCTGTAGCTCAAGACAGCAGTAGCTCCATTGGTTAATGATGGAAAGTTTAGTTCAAGAGGCCATTGATAGTGTCCATGCTGACAAAGTACAAGCCTGTTTGTAGCAGTGACCCTACATGTTACGTAGTTGGGATGGGAGCCCCTAAATAAAACCCCAATAACACTAACTCCACTATTAATTCAAAAAAATATCCCCTCATCTAGTATTGTGTGCTGTGAGGCAAATTCTACACCCGACATCAACTTAGACTTTTGGTGCAGGTAGGCAAGTAGATGGAATGCTACATTTCCATAGTTACATAGCTGCTTAATAATAATAAAGATGAAAAATAGAAAAAAGGAAATATAACCAGCAACATCTTTATAAATCAAACTTTTCCAAGAATGTAGCAATTGATTTATAATATCAAGTTATCAACTACATGTGTGTCTTTAATACTAGCACATATCCATCATAATTTGGATTTGATATGCACCAAGAAATGTTCACCATGAGTCTTTTCGATATCTTTTGATGCATTGAATTAGTACTAAGATGGAACTATGATGGCAACACTAAATTATTACTAGGTAAACACTATGAATGGTATTAGTTAGTCCTAAAGTTAATAAAAGGTTAAATGAACTAATATAAACCCCTACCAAGATATGATCAAAGTTTTAGAGATCATTCAATAGTAAATACATTAAAGAAAAATCTTTAACAATGTCCTAGCTTAGAAAAAACTACAATTTTTTTTAACTATGTATCTACATGGATATGAGAGAAAACTTAGAAAAGAAACAAATGGCTCAATTTTGTAAATTAAAATATAAATAGAGAAGCCTAAAACAATCCTTGAACTTCTACATATTAAAATTTTGATTACTAAAGTTGGTTGAAGAAATTTACATTAACAACTGTTGCACCCCAATCACGAAGAAAGTCAGCAGGAGATGGTCGAGGTCGTACCAAGCACCTCACATCATACCCTTCATCAAGTGCTCTCCTTACTATTTGCCGACCCAATGTACCTGTTGCCCCAACCACCAAAATGCTTGTTGACCTAATTGGTGTTCCCGACAAGGCTGTTGCAGCAGAATTTGAAACTCTATATGTACGATTTTTTCCTAAGAGAGGTAAAAAGAGTTAGAAGAAAGTGGATTGCATGTTGTTTTAGCAAAAAATTAATCAAATTTTGCAAAGAGTGTATAAAAACAATTAATTGAGATTAAATTGAGAAACTACCCATACGTGCTTATTAGCTGTAAAGAAACTGCAATGCCAAGCTTGGCAGAATACTTATTGTGTACGTTAGAATGTGTCAATTAAATTGAATCTAATCTAATACACCAATGAAACATTAGATTGAAGAAAACTAAATAAATAAAGCAAATGCAAACTCTTGACAGCAGCTTCTTCAAATTTGTTCCATTGTCCTCTATCTCCAAGGATTCGCTTCAATATGTTTGCTCTCAGTTGTGCAAACACAACTTATAGAATGGCACTTGAGAGAATGAGATTATTATGAATGCATATGCATTTACAAGATTGAACTATTGAATTAAAAAATGCTATGAATTGCTAAGATTGCGACTATAATAACTACGCATGAAAGTATGAGATTCGAGCTCCTTTTTAGCTCATGAAAGAGTTGTATTTATAGATTTTTGAAGGTAGGAATTCGATTGGCCCAGATCGACGATCGAGTTCAAACCTGTTGAAATGAACGGTGAGAGATCGAAAATTCGAAAAAGAGGATGGAATTCTGAGAGACAGAAAATGAAGAGACAAATTGAAAGGTGTCTCCCATAATTAAATAAATAAATATTTAATTATGTGTGAGAGAAATGTGAAAAGGCTTTAATTAAATATTGTAAATATTTAATTATGAGAAAAGGAAAAAGCCTTTTAATTAAATATTAAGAATATTTAATTTTTGTGAAAGAAGTGGGAATTTGGAAAATGATTTAATTAAATATCGAAATTATTTAATTAAGTGTGGAAAGAAGAATATCATTTAAATTTGGAATTTAAACTTATGATAATTAATGTAAATAAATTGTAAAATTTATTTAATTAATTAAGAGGAAGATAGCATTAATTTATTTAATTAAACTAGAAGAATTAGAAAAATGAACAATATAAATAAATAATTAAATTTATTTATATGTAGAAGACTTAAAAACATTAATTAAATAACTCATATTTAATTAATTAACAGGTTCGATCGACCGTGACCATTTTTAGATGTGTACACTTATTTATGGCACATGTTGATGCATTTTATTATTCATAGTGTGTAGATGGCCATGTGTTTGATGAGATAGGGTCTTCCTGTTGAATTTATTATTGGCAGGCTTATCAAGGAAACTCAATAGCCAATACTTGGCTTGTCAACACATTATTTTAAGAGATTTGATACCTTGTAAATTGACCATGGGCATCTTTTAAACATGTGATTATTTAAGCTTTTAGACTCAGTAGTTTCATTCTCCTAATGTTTTACAACTTTTCAAGTATATGGCAACTAGTAGAGTATGTATTAACATTCATTGCATGCAAATGTTATTTATTTAATCTTATTTATCACACATGGGATGCTTGATCCCTTTAATGTCATGTCTTTCAAAAGGTCTCCATGATAAACCATCTAATGTTCTCAGATACAAATATACATAGAGGTCAGATACAAATATACATAGAGGAGAATAATTGACAGGGTGACAATGTTGTTCTAGGAACAAGATGCAATTTCACACAGAAAAGATGGCAATGGGGTGTTAGTGTCGGATCCCATGGAGAGGGTTGCAGCTCCAAGTTTTATGGTGTTGGCAATCTCTGTGATGAACCAAACTCGGTTGATCTATTTTCTAAATGAGTTTATAGGTCTGATTTTTTGTTTTGCTTTGGTTTCTCTTTTTGTGCTTTGATTTTACTTACCAAATTACAAGAATGATACATAAAGAGCATACGCATACCAAGAAAGCTTAAAATAACTAAGCTAATGGAATAACTTGAGAACATTGCTCATTTCGATGTCTAAATATAGTTTCTTCATTACATAAAGGTCGCTTACAATATATAACTTACATTAGATTCGATGTTGAGTATTACATAGATCATATTTTAACTTACAGCCAAAACACACTGTGAATAGTGCCCTGATATAGTACCTGCGCCCAATGAAATGCTGATTTCTCTTCAAAGATGAACTTCTCCCACCAAAAACCGTAATGGGAAGCTTCCTAGGGTAAGGGCGCCCCCTTTGGGTCAAGTTGCAACCTTGTAAAAAGGGCGTTTCTTTTGCTTTGGCTGATACAAACCCTCACAAAGTGCGATTAGCTGTAGCACACCAAAAACAGCTCCAAAATACCACAAAATGCGAACAGCTCTTGAACAATCGAGATTGGAGACAACGGCAACCCAAACCACTCAAAACCAAGCTCGAACAACTTGCAACCAGCAACATAGATCTCCAAAAGAGCAGCAAAATAACAGATCTGCAACTTTAAGGTGGTGTTTCACACCCTCAAGCAGCTCCGAACGAACAACCAAGCCCCACCAGGCTCACCCACTGCAAGAAACAAGGAAACCCTAGCCTCCTTCTTCCTCCAAGCTTCACTCCCAAGTTTTCTTCAAGCCAAAATGATCATCTCATGAAGCAATTCGAATTTCTCTCTTGCCTTTTATAAATTTACAAAGGAAACACTATTCATTAAAGTGAACACTATGCACTTAAGTTATAACATTTTCACTTTAGTAATGAATAGTAACTTAAAAATAGAAAGTGACCCCTTCATATTAAAACACATGGTCCCTAGGCCGAGGATGGTGAAATAAAAGGTGAATATCATTAGATTAAGCACTAGTATCATGCCAAACGTGACAATTCACCCTGCCACCATGCTCCAGAGATCAACACTGAAGTTTGACGACCAAGTGACCGTCTAAGAAACCCTCTATCCAGAACTATTAGCCTACGAGGGCGGGAAAATAGGCTAATCCCCCAACTCTGATGCACGTGAAAAAGGGGACATTACAGTCCACCCTCCCTAAAATTGCTTGTCCCCAAGCAATCTCTATTGCAAAGAAACCTCACTCGTCGGAAGGTCGAAAAGAAGAGTTGTGAAATGTCCCATGCATCACTGACTAACTCTGGAAGCACCAACATAAATGCAACTGCGCCAAATATCCTGGGATCCCAACACCAGAATGGAAGTCTGCCATGTCTAATAACCTTTGACTTCCTCTGCACAAATCTAATCACAACTTCACCATGCTAGCAAATGGTGAAGCAACCTATCGGAACCCATCCAACTGCAGTGTGAGACCTGTCACCACCTAGATCTCTATACAACCAGAACTCACATCCATCTGTCATGAAGAGATAAGCATATCTCGAGACATCTGCAATACAACATCTCTCTACAGTCTCTCCAAAACACCCATGGAAGTGATAACCAATCCAACCATCATGTCCGTTGACATTGTAATCACCTTGTAACCATGTGTCCGTAGGAAGTCCCTGTGGCATTAAAGTGGCAACCCCTGTCAGATACATATCAGCATGATGGATAACTGACTGTTGTCCCTGCAAGTAATCCCCTGCCAACAACTGAGTCAGGTACTTGTAGCCTCTAGTCCCATCTTCTAAAGATGGTAACTCTAGACACAGTAAGGAGTTACTCCCGTTGACTGCACCAAGAAAAACACCCTACGCACCAAGATTGTGCATCGAATACGAGTCATGTACAGGTGGATCAAAGTCCAAACTGCAAGCATTCCTCACCTGGTACACACTATTAAACTCCTCTGTGAGCCCTGTTTGGAATCCCGCTGCACTAGGACTATCCCAAACACTGCGATTATTGCTCAACCCTGAACTAGTATCAGGAGTATGATTGACTTCCAGCTCGAAGAGTGGATTATCATAGATCGAACCACCATCAAACTCAGATAAGGGATTATTCACAAACTACGCAATCACTCCATGAGGATCTAAAACATCCATCTCTGAGTCCCTGGAACAATACCTTGAATTGTCCTCCAGAATTGGCTCATCAAGCTGCCAATCATAATCAACTGTATGGAATGAAATGCCTGTTTTGCTTCCAGGAAAGGGAAACAAATCGACATAAGAACCAATCTCCCAACTAGATGTTGCTCTACATATCTCCTGTGAAGTGGACGAAGTAGTGTCATGAGTTGACACATGACTTTCTGGTGAGTCAACTTCCATGTCACAAGAGCTACCAATGATTTGTTCTGCATCACCTGTCATGGGACTAAGCTCAAGAGAACCTAGTGCAACACATGGCTCTCTGCAACTCTCAACCCATGCACTCATCCCATTTGTATCAACTGCACCTGAAACCGTGATGGATGTAGTAACCACATCCTCATTTTGCTCACAACCACAATCCGTGGACATATGTTCATCACCCACTGCTGCCATGGAAACCCAAGCTATATCGGAAGAGGGTGAAGACTGTGCCAAACTCGATACCATGGTAAGCTCCGCGTCCAATGACTGTGACTCTTGAAGGGCCAATTGAGTGCTTTTCAAAGTATCCATAGTCGTCTCTAGCTCATAAGTGAGCTCATCAACCTCCTCTTCTTTTCCCTTCAATGCCTGATGACAGATGCAACCCCACTCGAGAAGGAAATCTCTATCCGCAAGTAGTTGTAGGTAATTTTGTTTCATAATTCCAACTGCCTCTCGAAGTGTATGGAACTCTGCTAGGGAAAGACTACTAACACCGTACTCATCTGACATAGGAGTACTCCAACCATAGCTTGTCAGCATCTGTCGAGCAACATCAAAATGCTCCAAAGCTGTAGCAATCATATCATCACTAACCTTCAACTGTCCCGCCAGATGATGATACCCCTGTGACTCATCATTTCCACCCAATTCCACACTATAGTAAGAGGCTGAATCCTCATCACTCACCTTCTGATCAGCAACATCATGTGTGCTATCATTAGTGCACACATCAATAACTAAGGTACTGCTGCTATGTACCTCAAAGGACGGCTCAACTGATAAGGTAGAAGTTGTTGATATGACAGTATCTTCGTACACTTCCCCTTCCAAGGCATCTGCACATCCACCCGTCTCATGATCCTGGGATTCTATGTCAACGCATGAATCATCAAACCTATTCTCTGAGACCTGATCTGGAAAATCAGACTCACCATGACACGAATCCACGCCAAATATTGCACTCTTAGTACCCAATTCCTGAGTACTTTCATGTAACAGCTCAATAGTAGCATCTTGCACATGTGTAGCCACTGTTGTCTCATGCTGTTGCAAAGTCTTATCATCTTTTAACACAAACACATCATAGAGACCTTTGGATACAACACCAAGTCTCTCAATCTTACTTCGTGTTAAGGTTCATCTTGAAATGTTATCTTCGTACTACTGCACGCTATGAGCTAATCTTCGTTGTGAAGGCGTGAGTTTCCGCTGGGTGTCATTCAAGACACTCTCAATGCTGATCCTAACTCCACCATACTAGAAGTGGTGAAGCAATACACTGGGACCCCTCCAAATGACAGTGCTAACTCTACCTCCACCCGGATCCCAAAATAAACAAGACTCACATCCATCCATCATGAGGAGGTAAGAATATCCGGAAGCATCTGCTACGCAACATCTCTCCATAACCTCCACTAAACTCTCATGGATGTGATATCCACTTGTGCCATCATGCCTGCTAACATTATGATCCCTCTGTAACCATGTATCCACAAGTAGTCTCTGAGACAAGGAAGCAGCCAACCTTGTTGGATACACATTAGCATGATGGGGAACTAAATACCGATCCTGCAAGCACTCACTCGCCAACAACTGAGTAGGATACTTGCAACTACTAGTTCCATCCACTGATGATGGTAACTCAACATCCCAAAATAGATGGCATACACTCTGAACCAATCCAACCGATGCGTCAACCAATCCTCCATGTGTGGACTAAAAGAGAAGTGATGGGTACTCCTCACTATGCAATCGTGGTAAAATGCTCCAACCTCTATCAATGGCTCATCACGAACAACACTGGAATCAAATGAGAGCTCGTGCCTTTGATCCTGCAAATCAGACCTGTCTAATTCCTAAATTGACAATCCTTGCACATAAACTGAATTACATCTTCAAAATGATCATAAGTCTCATCAGCAATTGTTGATATAGAAAATTTAGGGAGCTCAAAACCCTCATTGGTCTCATATGGGGCCCTTTCTTCATGCGCATGTCCCTCAACATGATCATCTTGCAACTCTACCTCATAAAGTGGATTAACATCAGACATATCAGCTTCTATCTCAGAAAGCGGATTATTAGAAATATGAAAGTCACTTTCAGCGTTTTGTTTAGGCCCATCACCTTCGTGTTCTAACTCTTCTTCATCTTCAAAAGGACTCAAGTACTTTTCCTTAGGGTTATCCGTAGGCTGATCACTAACTGCTGCAAATTCATTGTAGAGGTTTCTATAAGTTTCTCCTATAGATGCCTCTTCTCTCTCCTTTTTATTTTGTAGTCTAGACCTGAAGAAGGATAATTTGTACTGCTCTGAATTTGGGTCTGAAAGCATTTTATTCATCCTTTGTGAAATCTGTCTTGACTCCTTCGCTACGGTATCCAACTGCTTTAATATGGCATTCCATTGCTTTCCATGAGTAGCCATGAAGCACAACTAAAACCTTTGTAGCTGAAACTCACCCAACAGGTTGGCAGGAAACCGCTCTGATACCACTGTGATGAACCAAACTCGGTTGATCTATTTTCTAAATGAGTTTATAGGTCTGATTTTTTGTTTTGCTTTGGTTTCTCTTTTTGTGCTTTGATTTTTACTTACCAAATTACAAGAATGATACATAAAGAGCATACGCATACCAAGAAAGCTTCAAATAACTAAGCTAATGGAATAACTTGAGAACATTGCTCATTTTGATGTCTAAATATAGTTTCTTCATTACATAAAGGTTGCTTACAATATATAACTTACATTAGATTCAATGTTGAGTATTACATAGATCATATTTTAACTTACAGCCAAAACACACTGTGAATAGTGCCCTGCTATAGTACCCACGCCCAATGAAATGTTGATTTCTCTTCGAAGATGAACTTCTCCCACCAAAAACCGTAATGGGAAGCTTCCTAGGGTAAAGGCGCCCCCTTTGGGTGAAGTTGCAGCCTTGTAAAAAGGGCGTTTCTTTTGCTTTGGCTGATACAAACCCTCACAAAGTGCGGCTGGCTGTAGCACACCAAAAACAGCTCCAAAATACCACAAAATGCGAACAGCTCTTGAACAATCGAGATTGGAGACAACGGCAACCCAAACCACTCAAAACCAAACTCGAACAACTTGCAACCAGCAATGTAGATCTCCAAAAGAGCAGCAAAATAACAGATCTGCAACTTTAAGGTGGTGTTTCACACCCTCAAGCAGCTCCAAACGAACAACCAAGCCCCACCAGGCTCACCCACTACAAGAAACAAGGAAACCCTAGCCTCCTTCTTCCTCCAAGCTTCACTCCCAAGTTTTCTTCACGCCAAAATGATCATCTCATGAAGCAATTCAAATTTCTCTCTTGCCTTTTATAAATTTACAAAGGAAACACTATTCATTAAAGTGAACACTATTCACTGAAGTTATAACATTTTCACTTTAGTAATGAATAGTAACTTAAAAATAGAAAGTGACCCCTTCATAATAAAACACATGGTCCCTAGGCCGAGGATGGTGAAATAAAAGGTGAATATCATTAGATTAAGCACCAGTATCATGCCAAACACGACAATTCACCCTGCCACCATGCTCCAGAGATCAACACTGAAGTTTTGACGACCAAGTGCCCGTCTGAGAAACCCTCTATCCAGAACTATTAGCCTATGGGTGTTAGGAAAATAGGCTAATCCCCCAACTCTGATGCGCGTGCAAAAAGGGACATTACAATCTCATGTAGGGTTTCGAATAGAGTTATAGGAAAAAAAAAATCCCAACCAAAAAGGACAGAGTGGGCAATGTTTTCAAAGGAAATTTTTAGTAGACTATGATACAGGGTGCAGGGGACACAGGGGAGGCTGAAGTTTTCTTGTGCTTGTCTCACACCTTATCAGCCAAATTGCAGTTATTACATTGTTAACAAATTTTGTTATGTGTATATCTCTGTTGAACTTCGTTATTTTCTCTGCAGTGATTAATGAAGAAAAGTGGAATGGACAAGTTCTATGCAAAAAGTCCCAAAATTCTTTCAGCAACACCCGCTAAGAAAGATCTGGGCCCCCTTCTATAGGACCACTAGGTTAGATATATCAAGGTCTTTCAAACTAGAAATCACACGTCCTAACTTGGTGACATCAAGATATCAACTAATTTCATCCCAAGTGACTAGCTGATCAATTCACAGGGTTAGTGGTGAGTCCTGAAAAGGTGGCATATGACTTACCCATGTTTGATGAAATGGAATGGAATTTGTCTGTATAAAATGTTGGCACACGCTTTTGGTGAAAACATGACAACTCATACATCTTGGGAGGTACAAAAAAATACTTATTTGGATTTTAAAATTTTGGGACTTTAACTAAAATGAGTACTTTTCCAGCTTTGAGGTTCTTACCCACCATAAGACACCAGAAGTAGAGGATTTCAAACCCATTTTATTAAATGAAAATTTTTAAGGGATAACCGTGACTAGCATGGAAATGAAAATCTCACATAGTTTGAACTGGTTGAGTTGGTGAACCAAATGGCAGCCATGGACAGCTATCATGTCCCCGAAATAGCAATACCATAAAAACCAAGTGTTAAAATAAAAATAAATTAATAAATAAAATAAATAGAAATATTCATATTAAATATAAAATAAATGTGTACCATATCAATATAAAAATATATAAATAGCAAATAGCAAATATAATAATAATATATAGGCAAATTATTGTTATTACATTCTAGTATTAAATAACTTAATATCAAAAATAATAATAATAAATAAATATTATAATCATTACACATCAAAGATTGTAATACATTAGAATAAAATAATAATAAGATATTAGTAAATTGGTTTTATTATTATACTTTAATGTTAAAATATGTTCAATAAAACATCAAAATAAAATAATAAAATAAGTATATAATCTGAAATATCATAATTATTAGTAATAATATATTATTTTCAAAAATATATATTATTGTGATAATAAGCCTTTAAAGGCAGCAATTAAATCTAACAAAAGGATATATTTTATGAAAAGTCACCTCTTTCACCAAACAATACATTCCCCCCATGAGTCACCTACCTTGAATGGTATAAATAGATGGAAGGAAAATAAGGAAGAGGGGAAAACATTGAGAAATACGATCTGCAATTCAGAACAGTAGTAACAATGATTGTTATGCATTGGAATATACAGTCATTTAATATATATATATATAGAGGCATACAAGTATATATGCATAGATATAGATAAATTTTATAATGAATAATATGCAATGAATAAAGAATATATATGAAAAAGGAAAGAATAATTATATAAACATATATATATGAATACTAATAGATATAAGTAAAAGAATAAGTATATATATATGTATATAAAGTATATATATACATGATTATGCAATAATGATACTTATAAGTTGTTGGCGTTTCAATTAGCACTTCTGGAGTGCTTATTGGAAACGGACAGCTATTGCAAGTGTGTTAGTACATGCTCTTCGGATTATAGAGAGGAAGATCTCTCTTTGCTGATTTTCTACTGTAAAAAAGGGGTGTACTAAGATTCCTATCTTTTTTACTCAGCGGTAGGACACAAGGGTGCATAAACACAATGCGCCGTAACTAAGTTTTTTCTCTGATTTCCGCAAATCTTAACTACAACTAACTAAGCTTCTAAACTATCCTACCTCCCCAAGATAAACAGAGCATGAGGGCATAGGAGCAAAATGGATGGGTTGGATCACTTGAATCCTCTGTCTCAATGGAATATGGCCGAGGCTCTGAACCTTCGGATATATACCAAGATAGGGCTCGATACAAGCAAACACTCACTTACGGTAAACTGGATCTGAGACTAGCCAAGGAGGAGGAACCCCTGTCTGAGGTGTAGGCTTGGAAACAGTTCACTGGAAACAAGGAACGATGGCCTGTCTAGCAAGATTCCCGAGGAGGTGACGACACCTGTCCAAAGTCTAGGCTACAAGACAAATCATTAAACAACATCATACGATAATGATTGATAACAAAATATCCAAGGAGGTGACGACACCTGTCTAAGGAGGAGATTGAAACAATACACTATTTGAAAACAAGACCATAAATAGACTCAAGTATTTAGATCAAGCAAGCATGCGCCATCTGATTTATTTCTTCAAGCTTTCTCCAAAGAATTACAAAGGTCGGGACAACAAAGGCACGAAATCATGCACAATTGCGATCAACCAACAAACTCTCATCCAAGAGTGAACAGATATAAACAAGCTAACTCTAGCAACAATGGCGCAGCAATTTTGCTTAGCAAATAAAGGTTAAACAAATAATGAGCCTAAGGCTCTTATTTATAGAAACTCAAAGGAGTAGGTAACCCTAAAATCTCCTTGAACTAACAAACAGTTCTTGCCAATCAGCAAGATTTATTTCTATGTCTAAAAGTAGGTGAGCAAGCAGTTAACTGGAAATCTACTTCAGTTGACTGAAACTAAACAAAAGTCAAACTGGAAATCTACCTCAGTTGACTAACACCTAACTAAAGTGAACTTAAATTATAAATGTGTCTCCAAATAGACATTCACCTTTAAAGGAGATCTGAGATCCACAAATCGTGGGAGTCAATTAGACATCCTAGATTTGTGGGATCTGACATGCATGATCTGTGGAGATCTGGAGTCAACTTGGAAAGGGGCATCAAGTTGACTTCAGTCATATTTATTGCTACTTTGGAGGGTAGGACGTCCTTCTTGAGGTGTTTGACACCTCATCACCATTGGCCAACTGTGCTTTTGTTCATTCGTTGACTTCTTCATACGAAGACCGTTACATGCCTGTCAATCGCTAGCTTACCGCTTGTTAGCAACTTGATGTATGCATCTCCTTTATTCTACTTCCCTTAGGAGGGTTACTCCTTTTCTTTATGTCTGTGTTTCCACTTTGACATGGAAGGTAGTGTAGTATTAACCGATGGCAGCTCTGTGTTGATACTAACAAAAAGATCGATTATGATGCATGAGATTCTAAGACTGATTTTTGCAGCTTTGACGTTTTCCTTGATCTTTCTCAATGGAAGAGTGTCGTATGATGAAACCGCGAAGCTTGATGATGAAACCGCAAAGTTTGACCACGATCACTCCAACCGTGAGAAATGCACATGAACTTGCTGCATGTGTAAAATTCCAACGGTTACAATCCTCTAAACTGGCATTGGAAGGCGATCAGATATACAAGGTGAAACCATTATGGAACCTGTGGACTTGTTTCTATGCTTGTCAATCTAGCTAGATTGACCTCTGGGTGTGCCCGACGCAGATCGGTGCCAGTCGTTTTCAGAAAATCATGGAGTAAGACTATTTTGGTCTTGTATTCGTCTTGGGAGAACTGCATTCTGAAAACCTTGAAGATTGACTGTGCAAACGATGCTGCTCGAACAACTTTTTCTGGAACTGCTAAAAATAGCCTCACCGAGGGTAATTTTTACAAAAAATTATGAGACATGGGTATTGTTGAGAATAATTCTCTAAACAAACCCAAATCGTCAGAAATTCGGAAAAATGAGTCTTTCTATGACATGCAAGAGCCCTTTGGTAGCAGAGGCAGCGAGGCACCAGAAAGTGATTTTTCTCGGAAAAATCCAACACGTGGGTTTTGTTCGTGCTTCAAAGATGAACAAACCTAGTTTGTTTGATTTTCAAAATTATGACTTTTTCCAGAAACCCTAAAAAATAGGGGCTGCAGGGCTACTTTTTCGGGAAAAATCCAACATGTGGGTTTTGTTGATAAAGTTGTGTTGATCATACCCAATTGGCCAGATTTGTGATTATTTGTCGTTTCCTATGACATGCAAAGAAATATAGACAAAAATAGAGGAAGTAGACAGAAGGTGGATTGGAAGTTATCAGCTATCAATCTGGAAGAATTATGCCTTTTGATGCAAACTCTGATAAATAGTCCCTTTGTGCAACAGATCTTCAAAAATATGAAGAACGGTGAAAACCCCTCTGTCAGATCTTCAAAAATGTTGGAGAAGAAAAATATCCGTTGTTGAACTCCTCAACCTGCAAAGAAATAATGAATAATGGATGCCTAGATGCTTTGATATGTCAATTTGGAGTTGCAAGCATCAATTGGGCATCCAACTCATGATTGAGCCTGATTTGGAGTTCAAAAAGGTGATTTCCACTGATTGTGGAGTGTTTGGCCTCTTTTTGCCTACAAAATTTGTTAACTCAAGTCAACATTTGTTTGACTTTCTTAGGCTTCCCTTTTGGAGTTTTGATCATTTTTGCACGCTGAAGTGCCTCCGTTTGATCTTCGATCCTGGCTGCTCAGTTGATCTTTGGAATTTGCTAATAGATTCGTTGTCGAGATGGGATCAGCCTAATGAGATATGCCTAGGAGAGATTAACTCAGAAAACTGAGTTTGGACCTCCAAAATGAAGGGCGCCTTTCTTCAAGAGGGGCGCTTTTGGCTGTGCCTTAGTCAATTTTCATTGACTATTCTTCATTTTGGCCTTTTCAGACCCTCTGTGCTTTGATCTGACGTTCCCGTTTATGGATGAGTCGGGTGACTCTACTTGACGATGCATTGGGTAGCCAACTTGGTCTTGCTCAGGATGACTGACTTCTCAGTTGGAAAAGACAAGTTCAAGTCCTTCAAGCTTAAGGGCGCCCCTGTCCAGCAGGGGCACTTTTAGCTTTTTCTTTGTTTTCTTCAAACTGTGAACTGCCAGTCTTTGACCTCCTCCATCAGATGTTTGATTTGCCAGAAGTTCTTGCCGATAGTCCTATCGACGAGACAAGTCATAGCTAAGAAGGTCATCCTGGGAGGCAGTGAAGATTCTGGTTGAATCTGGATGCCTTCAAGAAAGGGCGCCTTTCTTCAAGAGGGGCGCTTTTAGCCATGCCTTAGCCATTTTCTGGCTTGTCTTTCTAGTTCTTCAATTTTAGCTTTTTCTTCTTGATCTCAACTCGTGATCGTTTGGTGTGACTTGTGGACCTGCTGTCAGATTGATCATGTAGCTGGGAGGAAGTTGGAAAGATATCATGTATAGAGTTGTTGCTTATGGATTCATCTGGTGCCTGCAACTGAGGGGCGCCCTTGGCTAGCAAGGGCGCTTTTACCTTGAAGCTCTCTAATTTAGCATCTTCGTCGTTGATGGATCCTCCATACTTTGCTGACGGTTGGTCAATGATCCCTGAATCAGATGATTTTGCTGATTGTTTCGTTGTCGAGCCAGCATGAGAGTGAAGAGGATGACTGAGTTGAAGATGCCAAATGTTTACATTTGCCCTCTGAGATCCAAGGGCGCCTTTCTTCAAGAGGGGCGCCTTTTTCAACTGTAGACTGTGTTTTGCCTTGGTAGACAAAACATCCATCTTCCAGAGTTAGCCAAATTTTGGCCTTTTTCGTTTTGAGAATCTTCTTCATTGAACGACATCATTTTCATCCTTTTCCGCCATAGATTCTTCGTTGGAGTTCTTGAAGCTTAGCTTTCAGCACCTGGTACTGGCCAATCTGCCATTAATGGCTGCGGAGCTCCTAACTTCGTTCCTGAAAAATAGAAATAGACCCACCAAAGTAAAACATGTCTTTTGATAATTCTAACTTGATCAGTGTGACCGTGAAGGCAATTAACCCTATTCGAATTATTTTCAACCATTTTCAGGAAGGTCCTATTTTTAAGGGTTTCCTTAAAAATAGGGGCGTAAAACCCTAATTTTCATTTTTTCATAATTTTAACCATAGGTTCCTTGACAGAAACCCACAAAGACTTCATATTTGTCTTGACCTAAAACATACTTTTGACGGCATTTTTACATTGTTTAGCTCAATTTAAGCAGAATGCCAAAAATTTCATTTTGGGTACAACATAAGTAATGATGACTCTTTAATATAAACATAAGCAAATTATGTATATAATATATTTATGAATTGTCCTCATCCTATGATCAATTCAGTATAAGGTTGAAGGAGGCGAGTAAGGAAACATGGAGAGATATAGCAACTCAGGTGATGTACTCACTTAGCAATAATATTTAGCATATTTTGAATTGTGATGAGCCCTGCTGGCTCTCAACTCAAACCCCAATAAACTCTTAAATCTTATTGTGTTATTTTAGTTTTTTAGAGAAAAGTTCATAGACAGAAGAGAAGGGGCGCAGCATATATAAAGCTTATAAACTGAAATACAGAGCAATTTCCTACATAATGGAAATGCAGAAGACGTTATTTTATTGAAACAATGAGATCATGAATGATAGACATACCAGAATGTTTCCAGTTTTTTTATTTAAAACAGTAAGCCAGCTTGCCAGCCAAGAATGCTGAAAACTGACAGTAAAGAACGTCTGGCCTCCGGATTTAGGTTCTCCTGCCTCGAAACTGGATACAAGTCTCTGAAAATACTAGACGCCAAGGATGGAAGTCAAAAAGCAACCCAAAGGAAGGCGTTTCAACCAAACCCTTCACACGCCTCTCTAGAATGCACAATTCCCACTGCAAGTCGTACGGCCAAGAAGAAGGATGAGTAATAACCCTGCTGGATGCCACTGATCTGAAGAAGAAGGCGCTACAGGGAAGAAACCCCTTTTCTTATTGCAATCAATAGTACATCTTTATTTAATACTCTGTCTGAATCATGTAGAACCTCTGAATGAAGCTCTCAACTGCATTGAAGAGATATCGTTCTCCAATGGACAAAAAAATGCTCAAACCCTATCACAGGAGAAGCACAGGAAGAAGCCAAAGGCAAAGTCAAAATATTCAAAGATGAATTTCTCATTGCCCAAAATGCCCATATATGCCCAAAAGGCACGACTTCCAAGAAAGATACGTCACTTTTGATATTTAAATCTTTTAAATTATAATTTAAGTCACTTTTCAATAGTTTTTGACTTAAATAAAGTGGGCGCACTTTATTAATTTAAGTGATTAAAATATTAAATCACTTTTAGAGAATATTTAAGTGATTTAAAAAGTATAAAGTCAATTTGACTTTATAATAAAATATTAAGTTAATAAATAACTTAAATCACTCAAATAGGCATAACTTCCACCAATCTTCATAGAATCCCGTGCCGTTAGAAGCTGTCGACTCCTGAACTGTTGACGCCTGCTGTGAACCAATACTGGGCTTTGAACACGAGAACGATCAAACTCTCCAGAAAGTACCACTGACCCTCTAACCAAACCTGTTAGCCTACGAGAGTCTGAGTAATAGGCTAACCACCATCAAACAAGATCACGCCAAAAAGGGGGACATTACAGTCCGCCCTCCCTGAAATTGCTTGTCCTCAAGCAATCTCAACAACAACGAATACACCACTCTACCAGGATCCCAAGGATAGTGTCGTGTAATGTCCCTACTGTCATCAAATGTCCCCTGAAACTTCCATATCAGATCAACTGGATCATCATGTAGTACTCTGTCAATCTCAAGACCATCTGTCACAGGAGAGAGGAACTCACAAGAAAGCAAGTCAAACTGCTGACAACACCTGCTCCCTACAATTGCATGTGATATGCTATCATCCAACATGTCTAACACGTGCATACCGTAACTGTGCATCTGAAACTGATCATGTACATGAAGAGTGAAAGTAACACTGTGAATACTCCTAACCATGTACACATCATGTAACTCCTCAACGAGCCCTGTCTGAAATCCCGATGCACTGACAGAATTTCCGATACTACAATCAATGCTCACCCCTAAATCAAGGTTAAGAGTAGAATCATCATCCACCTCAAAGAGCGGATTATCATGAGATAATGAAACATCTGCCTCGAAAAGAGGATTGTTTACAAACTGAGCCTCGTAATTGTTATGATCCCAATCAAACACCCCTGGCACCCTAGAAAAAGAAGCAGAATCATAATCTTCCTCAAAACTTTCCTGTTCCATCTTCTCACTTTCCTCACTGACAAGAAAGATAGAACGCATGCTCCCATCCGCCATACTAGCTTGCTGGTCCGTTAAATCAGCAAAGTCATCATTCTCATAAAACCACTCCATTTGCCTATTTTGACCTTTAGGCTTGAGGGGACAGTCATGATTAAAATCATACGGGCCCTTGCAATAAAAGCAAAGCTTCTTCCTGCGTAAATCATTGATTGTCTCTCTATCCAAAGGAGCTGCAAACTTCCTTTTATCATCAACAATTTCTGAATTCTTAGATTCTACTTTGCTATCACTGTAGGATGAAGATGCTTCTACATTTGAAGTGAACTTACCACGTGAGGTTGTAAGTTCCATGCTACGAGCTTTTCTCATAGCCTCGTGCAAGGTAGGTGGATCAAATGCCTTGATCCAACCTTTCATTGGCTCATGGAGACCTTCTACAAAAAGAATGACAAGTCTCCTCTCTGAGATTCCGGTAACCATGACCGAGAGCTTCTAAAACTCACCAATATAAGACTCCAAGCTACCCAACTGCTTCAACTAAGCAAGGTCTCTGAAGTAAAGTTCTGGATCACGCCTGTCAAACCTCTCAACCAATCTGTCAGTGAATTCCTGGTAAGAAGTGATCCTATCATGATGGAGTGTGACCATGGTGCCACCAGTCATGTGCCACGCCATCCAAGTGAAGTGCTGCAAATCTTATGGCATCCTCTTCAGCCATTGGACGTAGTGTCAAAAAAGTGTCTAGTTTGCTCACCCATGCTCGAGCTGTGACTTTTCCACTGCCATCAAAATTAGTTAAGGTAAGTTTGTTGGTAGCCTGCCTTAGATCATTATACCTGTTGTCAGGCCTCCTATCTGTCCTGTTCCTACCATGCTCTCTTTTTTGGCTCAGAAATCTGTCGAAGTTAAGGTGATCCTTAACTCTTTGGGGCAAAGCATCCCACTCATCATGCTGTGTCATGATGTTATCTACAAAATTCGCATCACCTCCCTCAGCCACATTCTCCTCAATAGGATCATTCCTGATAAATGTTGGCCGAGTAGGCCTGTCATAGGTGCGTGCTGGAGTAACTATCCTCTGTCTATCTCCATGTACACTACCTTCCTGATCCGGATCCCGGTTCGGCCTTCTCTGAATACTCAAATTTTGGACGTTGGTACTTAGCTGCTGGAGGATGTTCGCCACCTGTTCCTGACCTGCAACAAGGCCTCTCAGTACATCTCTGGCCTCTTTGTCTTCGTCATTAAGACAATTCCTATTAAGACCTTCCTCATCCCTGTCAACCATGTTATCAAATTCAAAATCCTCTTCCTGTTCGTACAATGGAGGTGCTTGAAAAGGTGCAAATGTATTTCGCTGAATTCCAGGGCCCCTGCGTGTGTAGTGCCTGTCAAACCTGTTCTGGTGTGGCCTCATAGAATTGTTTTCCCACAAGCTAGCAGGATTAATAAGCTCTGATACCACTGTGATGAGCCCTGCTGGCTCTCAACTCAAACCCCAGTAAACTCTTAAATCTTATTGTGTTATTTTAGTCTTTTAGAGAAAAGTTCATAGACAGAAGAGAAGGGGCGCAGCATATATAAAGCTTATAAACTGAAATACAGAGCAATTTCCTACAGAATGGAAATGCAGAAGACGTTATTTTATTGAAACAATGAGATCATGAATGATAGACATACCAGAATATTTCCAATTTTTTTATTTAAAACAGTAAGCCAGCTCGCCAGCCAAGAATGCTGAAAACTGACAGTAAAGAACGTCTGGCCTCCGGATTTAGGTTCTCCTGCCTCGAAACTGGATACAAGTCTTTGAAAATACTAGACGCCAAGGATGGAAGTCAAAAAGCAACCCAAAGGAAGGCGTTTCAACCAAACCCTTCACACGCCTCTCTAGAATGCACAATTCCCATTGCAAGTCGTACGGCCAAGAAGAAGGATGAGTAATAACCCTGCTGGATGCCACTGATCTGAAGAAGAAGGCGCTACAGGGAAGAAACCCCTTTTCTTATTGCAATCAACAATAAATCTTTATTTAATACTCTGTCTGAATCATGTAGAACCTCTGAATGAAGCTCTCAACTGCACTGATTCGATTGATCTTTCACAATCTCAAGAGTGCTCAACACTGAAGAGATATCGTTCTCCAATGGACAAAAAAATGCTCAAACCCTATCATAGGAGAAGCACAAGAAGAAGCCAAAGGCAAAGTCAAAATATTCAAAGATGAATTTCTCATTGCCCAAAATGCCCATATATGCCCAAAAGGCACGACTTCCAAGAAAGATACGCCACTTTTGATATTTAAATCTTTTAAATTATAATTTAAGTCACTTTTCAATAGTTTTTGACTTAAATAAAGTGGGCGCACTTTATTAATTTAAGTGATTAAAATATTAAATCACTTTTAGAGAATATTTAAGTGATTTAAAAAGTATAAAGTCAATTTGACTTTATAATAAAATATTAAGTTAATAAATAACTTAAATCACTCAAATAGGCATAACTTCCACCAATCTTCATAGAATCCCGTGCCGTCAGAAGCTGTCGACTCTTGAACTGCTGATGCCTGCTGTGAACCAATACTGGGCTCTGAACACAAGAATGATCAAACTCTCCAGAAAGTCCCACTGACCCTCTAACCAAACCTGTTAGCCTACGAGAGATTGAGTAATAGGCTAACCACCATCAAACAAGATCACGCCAAAAAGGGGGACATTACATGAATATAAGAAACAAATATTGCTAGTCTGATTATTGGCGTAATGCTTTCTTTAATATTATCATGATGATAATGATGTTGATATTGACTTCAAGAATCAGTAATAAAAGCAAATGTATTTGATTGCTAAAAGATTGTCTTCCTTGTGTTTGCAAGCTTATTAGGAGGAAGGATGTGAGGGAAGTGG
This sequence comes from Sequoiadendron giganteum, assembly GCA_007115665.2. NCBI lineage: Eukaryota > Viridiplantae > Streptophyta > Pinopsida > Cupressales > Cupressaceae > Sequoiadendron > Sequoiadendron giganteum. The sequence continues at coordinate 392,655,717 of CM021103.1, read as the reverse complement.
TGCCTAAAAACTCCACTTAAGTCCGTCCCCGAAACCCAAGGCAGGGATGGGCCTTGGAGGGGTGGAAATTCCACTCATAATCCGCCTAGTCCCAAGGCCTGGGTGGACCATGGAGGGGTGGGAGTTCCACTCATAGTCTGTTGCAGCCATGGAGGGGTGGTAGGCCCAGGCCACTTATCCGTTCCCCCGACTATCCCCAATAAGTCAAGTGTCTTTCGAGGTGCTGACATGGGTAGAGAAAGCAGGTACTAGTGTTTCCACTAAGCACACCACTTCGAGTATGGAATGGTCTTAGTTTGGATGTTCAGCTCAGAGCCAAGGGGTGGGTTGTCCTGAGGAGATGCTTGTGCCCTTGGGCTTAGATGGATAGCTTCAGGAGGATCTACCCATGCCACTCCTCTTCTGTCTTCATTATTAATTTTGTGATTATGCTTATATTTTGGATATCTAGATATTAATGCTAACAGATATGTTGTTAATATGGTGAATACAGGATTCCAATCTAGGGTTATTGCATAAGGAGAACATTCATTTGAAAAAGAAGAAACCTTAAACCTAATCTACAAGTGAATTTTAGGGCAAACCGGGTAAGGGACATTACAGCCTTGCAAACTAAAGAAGAAATAAATTTGGCATCTGGCAAGTAGCTTCTTCAGTGAGAAGAAATCTAAAAGGGAGAAGCACAACAACTTCCCAGATTGTAGATTCTTTCAGATATGCATTTGAAAAAGGAAAAATTGTAGCTTGATGTAGCAAAGACTAATAGTCACTTGCATTTGCAATACCTTAGTCTCCCTTTTAAATTCTTTAAGAGGTGTCTATTGATTCTTCTAGCACCCATATCTATTGGAAAATGTGTTTAGAAGCCCTGGCAAATTAGCTGAAATGACACTTTGAGAAGGCACACTGATTGAATACCACTTGTTACAGCCTACTGCCTAGGGCTTGGCAAAGTAAATTGTTAAGATTAATTGTAATTATTTTGAATAACCCTACCATGAAGACGTTAGTGAAGAGACTAGCAAGGGGTCTCTCAGTTGCTTCCAAAGTCGATTGCCACCTTGGAATTGTGCGATGATGAAATCATCAATATAAGGATCAACCTGCTTCCAAACTAGTGACTGCCTTGTTCCATGTCCATGATGGATGTTGCAGGCCGAATGTCCGAGTGGCAAACAATTAATTTGTCCTCTCTAATGATCAATCCTGCACCGATTATTCTCTGATTAAGAGCTTGCACAAAGCAATTGTTATTAATTTGAATTTCATGCAGTGTCAAAAAGTTGTCATCCTACTTCATGGTTTTCATTTTTAGATCTTGATGAGATATCATCACTGGTGCAGCATAGAGTTGTGTGAATTCATACAGCTACAGTACCTTCCCAATGTCGTCTCTTTTATGGGATTTAGATCTCCTCACAAAACCAAGCCCCACAGTGATTGTGATCATGTCTTGCCCTTCACAAAAACTTTGTCGAAACAGAAGTATCACAAGATTCTTTTGCATGTGCAATCTTTAAATTGCCTTCATCTTTAATTTGTTTGCATGTGCCCACATGGTGACAGCCAAGCAACAAGGATGTTTGTTTATTCTCCATGTTGGATGGGTTTTTCAATTTGGAAATTGGCTTATGTCGCAGACCAACCATGCAAGCCTAGGCCTTGGGTTCAATACTTCCTAGTTTGTATGTTTTGTTTGTGGTTTCTCTTTTGAGTGGCACTTAGATGACTGCTGGTGCCATCATTGCATATCCAATTTTTTTCATGGGTGTGGTTCCTAAAAGCTCAGAAGAATTGAGATGGATTACTATTTGATTGTTAGTGTAATTACTTTGTGCGCTATCTCAGGTTTTCTGAGAGGGTCCATGGCCCCAGGTAGTATGATTGTGATTATATCTGAGCATTCTACCTTGTCTTTTGATGGAATAAATAAACAATTCAGATCTTTTTAATCTTTGTATTGTCTCCCTCTCTTATTAGATGTGAGGCATGTTATATTTATGCAAATGCTTGTTCTCTTTTAAAGCACTCGAGATGTTTAGGTGAATGATGGTTGCTTAGATTCTTAGGGTTGTTATAAATTCTATGAGTTTGGAATATAGTTTAAAACATAGTGCAGTTGAGTACAATTCTTAGGATGTTTTTCTGCTTGTTGAATGCCTTAGCTACTGTGTTGAGATTATCTGTGAGAGACTTCAAACCAGACCAGCATTTTGCATTGATTATGGAGAGGCAATTTTTCAAGCTTCCCTTGTTTTGATGGTTGCATTCATCATTAGGCATTAGCATCAATAGTTACTTGCTCCTCTTCGATGGCCATGTCACAAAGGACATTATTGTAAAATGTGTTATAAAATTCTTCATCCTGATGGGTAGAGAATTGTTGATCAGGTTTTGGAGATTTGGAGGTTGCTATTTTGTCTTCCTTAGACCTGAAAATTCTTGTAGGGTGTAGTCACCACTCTTGCAGGTATTGTGGATCAAATTTCTAACTAAACTTCTTCCTCCTTGCACGATTGAAATGTTGTACTTCAGGAAAACATTCAATTCAGATTTTGGTTGAACCCGTGTTTTCATCTGTTCATGGAGGCATTGCAGTGGATATGTAATGTCCCCTTTTCAGTGATGACCTTGTTATGAATTGTTAGCCTATTTCCATAAATCTGTAGGCTATTTAGTTAAGCAAATTAGGATTTCCAGTGTTTCCTGCTCAGCTTGGTTTACTGTGGTTTTGATGTGTTCTTACTATGTTTAGCAGTGGCTATTTTTAGTAAGTCTATTTTTGACAGTATCTTCATCAGCAGTGTTGTGCAGTTCATTATCCAGATTTTGGTAATATCTCAATTTCTAGTTTGATGGTGGTTTGTGCCTTGGACTAAGTTCATACTTAGTTAAAAATGTGTTTTGGAGTTGTACCCCATGCCTAGCTTAATGACTTTAAGTTGTTTTTAAGTTGGGGCCATAAAGTAAGATATATTTAATATTGTATTAAAAAAAATTCATTATCTAAAGTGGGACGACTTGAAAGGTGGAATAAAAGAGTTTATTTGATATTTTAAATGAAGCCTCTTTGGAAATTGGCATCCCTTTTGGGAAAAGGAAGAGTTTCTCTAGAAGTTCAAATGTTTCATCTTCTCTTGGTAAAAGCTTATATATTGGCGCTTTTCTCTTTGTATCTCATCTTGGAAATTGGAAAGTAAAGTTATGCTGTTGGTTTGAATCCAAAACCTGGCTAAGGGGAAGCTTAGTGAATTCATTCCATCCTTCAGGCCTAAAACTATGGCTTCCTAGGTGGATCACTATGACTGTATTTCACCTTGAAATACAGATGGAGCTTCAATTTGATAGAATCGAACAAGTTGCTGATGTAAAACCTGTTTCTTAAGTTGCTGATTTGGCTTGGCTGAAGCTATTTTTTGTTCCTAGCTTCATCATTGAATTTGGTTTTGTTCTAGGTGTTGGCCCAAGCTGTGCTACTGTGGAGGGCACCCCTTCCTGCAAATTTGCAGATTCTATTATCACTTTCCTGATTTTTGAGAGCAAGTCGACCTCCTTGGGGGGCCATACCATTTGGTACTTGCATAGAAATTCATGCCTGCTGTTTTCACCTGTTTCTGGCTCGAATTTCCATTGGAGTTTGGACGCCTAGCTTCCAGTTGTTGATTGACTGTGGTAGGGAAGCATTCGGAGCTGTTTTGGAGGAGTTTCGTCCAAATTGGTGAATCTATAGCTTGCTGGTCTGATTTTCTATACCTTCTGTTTCTTATCAGATTAGTTAAGTTTATTATTATTGTTGTTTTGAGCTTCATTTATGCATCTATTCAAGTTGCAAATGTTAGAGGAAGTGATACTCTAGCCATTGCTTGTTTTGGGAATTCATGGTTGATACTTTGTAGCTGTCTAGTAATTGTTTGTAAGTTGTTTAGTAGTACTAACAGCAACTTGTTTACTTGCTGCAATTTACTTTGTTGTATTCCCCCCACGAAAATAAGTGGTTGTGCGGATTGTATACCCCCCACAATTTAAGTGGAAGTGAGGTTAATTGGCTGGCTTGCCGCCTTTAAATGTTTGTAATAATCACACCCATGAAATAAGTGGAGTATTCCCACCGCTTGTGGATGCCTGCATCAGCAGAAGAAGTTGTATTTCAGTTTATTATCTAGCACTCCACCATATGTTAGCACCTCGCCTTGCAAAAAGATCTTGCGTGCACATTCTTGGTGTCGAGTTTAGCTCTCTATTTTCAGTTGTTATCAAGTTATTAGATCCTAGGGATCCTCTGACCATATGCCCGCCCCTCCTCCTTAAGTGGTTTTAGGGCGCATTCTTGGTTAGAGTTGTTTCAGTTATGTTTTGGTTTAGAGCTAATTCTTAACGGGTGCATGATTTATATTGTTGTGACTGAAAATTAAAGGGAAAAATTAAGGGGTATATTTCAGGATACTGCAGAAATAAGAAAATAGTACATGCATGAAATTTAAAAAGGCAACAAATATGGGGGGTCTAGTGTCAATCATAAAATGATGTTTTCAACTAGCTGGTTATCAAGCTGCATTTTTATGAACATCTAGGTCCTGGAAATAAATTTATACAAAAAAATAAGAATCAAATGATTCAAAAAATCATGTAACAAACACAAAAGGCTAGAGTAAATCATAAAATGATATTTTGAATTAGCTCATTTTAAGGTTGCACTCTTATAAACATCTAGGCTCTGGAAACAAATTTATACAACAAAAAAAAGAATTGTATGATTCAAAAATCATTGTCAAACAATAAGAACCATAAACTTAAATGTTATTCTTGTTTCCAAATTCCCCAAGATATGCTACCCAAACAAAATCATAACTCTAAGAACTAGATTACATGCAGAACCAAAGCTCTTCTTCTAATCAAAGATTGCAGAAGTATTGTTTAAAACATGAAATCGGCCACACTCGTGTGCCAAATTGAATAAATATTGCACACTTGGAGAGGCCAAGAAATTGAATAGACTGGCTTTTGTTTCATATTTATTATTTTAGGACTTGAGCCCCCACTGTCTTCATCATTGTGTCCTTCGTTTCAACAGTTATAAATGATAAAAGATGAAACAAAAGGAAAAAGATGTTTATTAATACATAGGGCAATCAGCTTAGTTACACTATTCATATTTATCTGTGCTTCAACTGGTTATTGTAACCAATAATATTTAACTGCTAGCAACTAATGTAAGGTCGTCTTGTCTAACCTAATAACTTTCATGTTATAATGCTAATACACCTCCTGGACATGAAACTTGTGCTTTTACATTTCCACAAAACTTTTACCTAGAAAAAGTTTGAACTGCACTGGGGTTGAAAATTTATTGTGGCCTTGAAATTTCTGGCCTTGAAATTTCAGTCTTCATTTAGTACTTACAAATCTGGAAAATGCACCAACTTCTGAAGCTTTCACAAACAGTCACCACCTCCATTCAGTACAGAGGTATATTCCTGTCCATCATACCCACGTAGACATCCTACCAATGCATCACATAGGCTGCCATAACTCTACTGAAGGTAGAATCCTACTCAGCTAGACTCTAGACAACCACTTATTTTAAGCCAGCCAATTATTGACCAAGAAGTACTCAAACCCTACTGAAGCACTATTTCTTTACCATCATCACGTTTGTTTTCTGATTCTAGAGTCATATTTCTTGTATAATGTATGCTCCATCTTTCCTTTTCTCATAATTAGCTTTGGTAAGTTCGTGTACTCGTGGGAACATATCAACAACTCTCAACTCGAAGTCACAAGCTATGTCACATGTTTTCAACAATAATGAGTTCTACCATTTGTCTTTGCCTTCACTTTTACTTTCTTCTCTACAAAGAGGATATGTTATAGTAATATAGTTTGCAAACTTGTTACACCCCGGAATTGTATGGTTACTATTTTAGTGATGCTTAGAGCATTCTGATTGTAAGGAAGGATTTGAATGAATAAATGTGTTGAACCTTGTTATCAATTTGAGAATCTTTTTACATGTTATGATTGGCTCATTCTGTGTTAATGATTGATGTTATTCTTGGATAAAGCAATGCATAAAAGAGAGTAATTAGTCTTGTTGTTATTGATTTATATACTGCAAATGTTTTGAGCAAGTAACTGCTGTGGTTTTGTGCCAATGGATGCAGGAACAAGAACTATTCCTCTAGGCGGAGGGGAGACATCACTCGGGAGAGGGGCTTGGTCAGATAACCGGTAAAATTGATCAATTGAGCATACACACACTTCACTGAGGGTTTTTGGGAATTGGGTCAGATTGAGTTATCTTGATAAGTCATCCTTAGGCTTAGAAGTTTTGGATTACTTCTTTATGCTTTATGAGTGGTGCTGCTTGTTGTCTGACTTACTGTTCTATGAGCCTTGAATGTGAAATGTGAACTAATAAGAGTAGTATAGACAGGATGTATATGAATATACGTGTACCACTCATATGTACGTAGCAACAAGTATGACATGTCGATACAGATGTATGATGAGCAATTATTATGCCATACAAATGTGTCGACATGGCATACCTACAGATACGTACACATGGCTGGCACACCTATAAACATATACACACTATCTATGATGTTATAACATTATATTGATGCCTTAAATTTACAGTTAAACGTATATATACATGTTTGCACAAACAGGTGTATTAAGGGTATGCTGACTGGCCCGTAATACACGTATTTGGATGATTAAATACAAATATGTATAGATATATTTAAATGTAAATATATGAATGTGTTTATATATATATTAAATATTATATTTAATATATACGTTATTATAGTTTACCAGGAATAAATATATAGATATATCTATAGTAATATTTAAATATTTGTTATACCCAAACCGAAATTTTTGCTTCATTAAGGCATTTTGCTTAAAATGGTCTAAACCTTGTAAAAGTGGGGTCAAAACTCAATTTTTGGGCAAATAAAGTATGGGCTTTTAGTCAGTGTGATGCCAGGAAGATACTGGCAAAATTTGAAAATTTTGAAAATTAGGGTTTCTGAAATCTATTTTTAGCTCGAAACCCTAAAAAATAGGAACTTGTCAGAATTGGCTGAAATTAATTTTGATTGGCTTATTTCACATCACAATCACAATGGTGAAGTCAGTTTCAGTTAAAAGTCAGTTTAAGGCTGGTGGGTAGTTTTCACTTTTTCAGGAGAAAAGTTAGGATCTTCGGGGTCATCAATGGCAGTCGGCCAGTACCAGGTATCAATATCTAAGCCTGAAACTCAAAGAGGAACGCTCTACGATAAAAGATGTTGGAAATAATGCTTTTTGATGGAGGGGATTTTCAGATTGGCAAAAAGTGCTAAAATATTCTAAGTCTGGGAACTTTTCACTATGTAACGTAGTAGACACTTGCGCAATCAACGTGCAAATCAACTTTATAGTGTCCGTACATGTGAAAATGATGAAGTATAGTCATCCACACACCTCAGCAGTCACAACGCTTCGACATGGTCAACCGCAGTGATGGATACAGCGTTTGCAAAGCATAAAATGGTGAAAATCAATGAATTCAAAACAAATCCGCTCCCCTGTAGCCCAGGGGCGCCCTTCCATTTGAAGGTCAAGATTTGAGTGTTTTGGATGAAGGATACATTCATTATGTTCAGTTTTCAGTCAGCTTTCCGATTAGCCATGAAGCAAGATTATCCGAGTTACAGAACTCCGGCAAACGAAGACAGAAGCAGAGGTTGCGAAGAGTGTTTTCTCACAAGGAGGCAGTCTAGAAATGCAGATCCGCTCCCTTCTAGCCCAAGGGCGATTTTCTTTTTGAAGGCCTAGATCTAGATGCATGTGTGTTTTGATGGTTTCAGTCTTTGCAGAATTAGTTTAGCTTTTCAACGAGCTATCAAGCGAAAGCGTATCCAGTACAGAAATCCGGTTATCAACGTTAGAAGTGGAAATTGCAGGCAGGATACATGTCAGAAGAAATGAATTCAAAGCAAATCCACTCCCCTGTAGCCCAGGGGCGATCCTGAATATGACTGGTTTGATGGATGAATTTGCAATTGAGGTCTTCCTGAGATCTCTTCCAGCTCAGTTCAGTTTTACAGTGTATCCGTTCACAAGACGATCCGATGTTCTGAGTAACTGTGACAGAGGTCCTACCAAGCAAGTAAAACAGAGGATGGTGAAGCGTAGCTACACAAAGCTGCACAGCTGTAGGCTAGGGGTGATTCTCCTTTAGGCCTGCCAGACGGGGTTATTTGCAATTACAGTCTTCACAAGACTTGTGTGCAATTACTCAAGCTATCCAACGAGTCTAGCCGACAGCCTCCGGGATTTGGCGAATGCTCGTACGTGTGAGGTCAAGATGATAATGCTGTGAAGAAGAGCTGATTGAAGGCAGTTCAAAAAATGACTAAGTGTAAGAATATTATTTTCTTTGAAAAAGGCGATTTTCTTTTAGAGGCCTTAAAAGCAATTTTCTGGCTTCGTCGTCTCCAAGAACATCTCTTGCAAGTTGACCAAACTGTACAGCAAGACAGACGGCACGCATATCGGAACATTCCAGTTCCCGGTATCAAGGGTCAAAGTATGGTGTTCAGATGAAAATCACACTTTTGTCAAAATGGTGTTTGAGCTATCACAGAATAGGGGCGCTCATTCTTTTGGGGTTCTTAATACAATTTTCAAATCCCTCACATATAGTCATTGGATGCAGAATACTTCTAGTCATGCAATGAATCCATTATTCAGTCAGTGGAGTTTATCATTCACCGTCAACGGCAGTTTGAAGCATCAGAAGGTAGAACGAAGAAATGACTAAGTCTGGAGTCAAAACATCAATTTAATCAGAGGCGCCTAATTTTCTAAGGTATCAGATGATGATTTTAGCAGTTGTTGTTCCCAGCAGACATTTCATCCTTGTCATGCAGGCTTCGCAGTGGATATCTCAGCACAATCGCAGGCTCAGTCAGTCAGCCAGAAATCAGAGCTGAACATGGTCGGTTGTAACTTTGCAGTCAGCTACAAAATAGGATATTCTCAAAAATCTCATAACTCTTGCAAATGGAAGCCTAAAAGATCAAAATTTGACTTTTTAGAATCAGGGAAGTGTGTTGAGCACAACAAGATGCTATTTTTGGCAAAATGATAAAAATAATATTTTTGCATGCAAGGCATTAAAAAGTGACGAATTTCTTCAAAGATAAATATTGGTGCCACTTTTAGTTCTTTGCATGCTTTGAAATTAAAATATTATTTTTAGTCTAAAGACTCAGAGACAGCAGCAGTTCAACTGGTAAAGGGCCAATCGGATTCCTTCTTCACAGTTAGGGTTTGAGCTTGCAGTCTTGCTTTTGTAGTACGATTTTGCTCTAGTTATGCAAGCATGGCATTCATCATTTCATTCATCCAGCTTGAGCAGAGGTGAATTCTTTCCAGAGTTGGGCGAATTTCTTCAGCGGTCAGTTGTGAAGGCATAAAAAATATTCTTTTGCAGGTACAAGTCAAGATTCATCAGCAGAATTCAAGGCAGAGTGGCGATTTTGACAGAAGAAGATAATAAATAAATAAAAATTAAAAAACATCTTTCTTCTTCTCTAGATTTCTTCCATCTTCTCGTCTTAAAATTTTCTCACATGTTTGAAGAATTGGCGTTTTTGGCAAAACAAATCATCTGGGTTGATTCAGAATTGCTTTCTCAGCAAAACCCATGTGCTAGAATTTTCAAGAAAAATTTGTTCCAGAGCATCAGTTCTTGAGGCTTTGATTTTCTGAAGTGAAATTCCTTTGCATGGTGGAGTAGAAGTCGATATTTTTCGAATCTAACGTTGTGGGTTGTCTTAGAAATATCTTCTGGACAAAACCCATATCTCAGATTTTCTCGGGAAAAAATGTCCTCACAGCCCCTCAGATCTCAACTGAAAACCTTTTGCATGTGGGCCTAAATCACATTTTTTCACAATTCTAACATTGTGGGTCATCTTAGAATTTGATTCTACATAAAACCCACGTCTCAGAATTTTCTATGAAAATTGCCCTCCGACAAGCTATTTTTAGCCTCATTAGGAGAGATTTTTGGTTTTTTGGAGAAGTTGTCAGAATATAGCCATGTTCACAGTCAACAGGCGAGTTTTTCAGGATGTAGTTCACGCAGAACGAATTCAAGACCAAGTCAGTCTTAATTCATGATTTCATCAGAAAAGCTGACATTGATTTGTATCAAGCGCATCGGAAAGGTTGACAAGAGTAGTCACTCAAGTTCACATGGTTTCATGTCTCGTATAGCTGATTGTCTTCCAAGGCCAGTTTAGAGGGTTGATACCGTTGGGTTTCTGTGTATGCAGCATGTTCATTTGTATTTCTCACAACCAAAGAGTTCGCAGTTTCATCATGCAACACTCTTCCATAAAGAAAAGCATGAAAAACGTGAGAAGCATCAAGCTGCAGAGGAAACAGTGGCCATCACTTCAGTTACAAAGCCGCCATAGTTACCAACTAGTGAAGGGCCAGTTTAAGTATACAGAGATTTTCAGTTTTGCTTGAGTTGCTAAGAAGCAGTGAATTGACAGTTGAGACATGTGACGACCTCTAGATGGTGATGCAGTCACTAACCTCGTGGAGGGGTTACTTGCTCGAGATCAGGGTCAGTGAACTTCAGTTCAAGGCGTCCCACCTTTTCCAAGATAGACATTAGACACAGGAGTTAAACTCGAGGCTTCTTTCCGAGTTAACAGGTTGTTACACATTGCATGCCATGTCTTTCTTGGAAATATCTACATATACTTGGAGATTAGATTAGATTTTTTCAGTTGACTGATGATAGCATTCCAGTTGACTTGCTTTCAATAAGGACGTGCATGTTGCACCTTGTCCATTTAGATTAGATGTTTCAGTTAACTGATGATAGTTTCCCAGTTAACTGTATAGTTTCATTCAATTAGGGTTTAGGAATAAGATCTTGCATGCATTGCAAGACTTTAGTTGACTCAAGGTGATTTTAGGGTTGCCTACACCTTGAAGTCTATAAATAAGAGCTTTAAGCTCATTTGTAATTTAACTTTTGCTTGATAGCATACATGCTGCGCCTACCTTGCCTGTAGTATTGCTATTATTGTATCTGTTCAAAGAGTAATTGTTGTTATAATAAATTGTTGCGCCTACCTTGCCTTCATGTTATTGTTATGGTGTTTATTCGACCTTAGTTAAATGGGGTTGCTGGTTTGATCGTTATTGCATGCGTGTTGCGTCTATACAATCTACTGTCCCAATTGCTTACCTTTTGTTTTGTTGATTATAAGCCTATTCAGAAGAGCAAATAGTTGCGCCTACCTTGCCTTCATGTTGCGAAACTGTACTCAAAGCTTATCGTATGATGTGTGTTATAGTAGACTCATTCAGCCAAGCAAATAGTTGCGCCTACCTTGCCTTCATGTTGTGAAGTTGTACCAGGTTTACCGTTCATTTGTTTGTTTTAATAAACTTCTTCCCGGATTAGCAAATAGTTGCGCCTACCTTGCCTTCATGTTGTGAGCCCGCACCTGGAGTTTATCGTACAATACATTCCTGCTCCATTTCCTCATGCTCTATTTCTTGAGGAAATTGGATAGATATTAAAGAAGTTAGCTTAGTTGTAGTTACATGATCTGCGAAACCAGAAAATACTTAGCTGCAACGTTCTAAGTTTTCTTAACCTTGTGCCTCTACCAGCTGAGAACAAAAAGATAGGACATTAGTTTAGTTTTCTATTTCATGCATTACAGCACAACGAGGGAGCTTCCCCTCCTAATTTGAAGAGCACTCATTACGTAGTGTGCATAGCTGTCCGTACAAACTCACACTCCAGAGGTGTTAGTTCTTACGCCAACAATATTAAAAAATTTAAATATATATATATATATTTAATATGGTAAATAGAACTATAATAAGATATATTTAATATAATACAAAATATAAATATAACATATTATTTATATTTTAATAAATATTGCCTTGGAAAATAAATAAATTTGACTTGTATAGTCATTTGGCAAATAATATGTATTTACCATGAGTAAAATAATTAAATGACTTTATAGTCTTTTGCTTAAAACGTATGAAGTTTATTTGGTTAAATAAACGTATTTTACTTTGGATAAAATTAAAAGGTTTAGCAAATGCATTTCATAAACCTTGTGAAAAGCGAAATATTCATACGCCAAATGTTTAAGTTTTGTGTTTGGAAAATAATCAAAAAATGAGCAAAGGAAATTGCGCGCAGCTGCAAACTCACGCGCATGACCAGGTCGCGGTTTGCAGATGCCATCCTCCATTCGGAAATGCGTGAGAAGGGCGGAATGAAAGCTAGATGGGCGCATTTTACCATTGACGTTTTCTTACCAGTTATTAAATCTGCCATTTTTGGGCGCCTTTGATGAATACACCTGTAGGTGTCTATCATTCGCATTTTACCATGTGTGAGTGGAAAAATTCTTCTTGAATAAGGTTGAATCATCTCTCTTTTTGTTGAGTATCTTGCTAGATTACTGCCACTGCATAAATTGACATTTTCAATGAGAAAGGTGTCGAATTCTCATGCCAAAAATGTAGCAGGCATGAGAATTCGAAACCTATATATAGGAGTTTCTCTCTTTGTCATTTTCACAAAATTCCTATCTGCTTTTGCTTAAATCCGAATTCCTTATTGGAGAGCCATATTTTGTCATTGCTGTAGTCACATTTGTTTTGATAGCCAATTTACATATTCCATCGCCATTTCTGAGAGACTGTAGTGCTTATATGCTGCAAGCATAAATACAAAACCTCTATAGAAACCAGAATTGAGAGGAGTGATACTAGAAATCAGAAAGAGAAGGAAGAGAAGAAGCTGCAGATAATTCATTTGCAGCAAGGAAATAGGCATGGGAATTGTCTTTGATTACTTCTGTTATTTTAATTGATCTGCTTGCGTAAATTTTGCATTGCTTTGCTTTGTGATATGAAGTAGGGTAGGATAGTATTAGAAGAAATTCTGTTGAAATAGAATAGCTTGTTATTAAGGAAATACTTAATTTCATAGGGAAAGCTTGTTTATAAAAGAATAGCATGATTTCTTGGGAATAGCTTGTTTATAGCCTGTTAAAAAGAATAGTTTGATTGGGAATAGCTTGTTTATAAAAGGGAAACTTCTTTATAAGAGAAAAAGCCTGTTTATAGCCTATTATGAAAGAATAGCTAGTCCATGTTATAAAGGGAATGTTTAAATTGTATTTACTTGAATACTGCTTGAATTCCTTATATAAAGGAAAAGAGGAACTAGTTATTAAATATTAGGTCGAGGATGGAACCAGTACCAAGGTAGTCTAAAGCTTTAAAGTTAGTAGGTTAACTAGGAAAAGCTATGTACTCCATGGATAAAGAATTCCATGTTAAGAGTTACTCGAGGGACCCTTGTTGACTGCATTTCAATTCCTGATTAAGTAGATGATGTAGGAAGTCTAGGGTGATTGACTACCCACGGAAAGGACTTAGCCTACGCGTAGGATAAGACAGTCTTAAGTCAAACTGAACCTGACTTAGTGCAAGTGATAGATGGCCATCAGTTTAAATACTGCCGAAACACTTTGGCCAAAGTAGTGTAGTACACCTATGTCCACATAGACTGTGAGACGATTACACTGTCAGTTCGCCGTAATCCAAAATACATACTAGATTGAGATTGTGAGGACACAAGGATTTAGTTATGTAGGATTTCACACTATGCTCTGTTGGTCATACAGAACCGGTTACCCAACCAATCTCTTCGTAGAAGCGAGGGCCGTCTACTTAACAGTAAACGTGCGGGGGACCGCATTATAAGTCCGTGGTTAGCGGAAAAGCACCTAAGTGATGTTTCTCCTCCACAGTAGACTTCTGATGAACCAAGGTTTGAAAGGGAAGAGCCTGGACCATCTTATACCTATTTGCTCAAAAGCTTCCAAGCTATGATTGAAACTTGTAAGATTCTTACTTTGTTATTTATTTGAAAGAAAAGTAATTATGAAATGCATACTCCGTTATTTACTTGGAAAAGAGAATAATGATGTATTGTGTGAATTATATTTTTATGATGAAATGTTGTATTAGAATGAAAAGAAAAGTTTATTTACTGTCATTATGAATATCTTTCCTTGTATCTTATTTGTGAAAGTAGAAAAAAAAATTTACCCGGTTTGGGGGTTGTTACAAAACTTGGCAAGGTGCTGAGCACTTGCAAGTTTTTTTTCTCTACAAGTACTCACAAGGTTTACTTGCCTAGATGATTTTACAAGTATTTGGAAAATCTCACTAAGACTTACCAAAAAACTTTGTGATTCAAACCACTTGCTCCCCATGCCAAGAACTCATCAAAATTGCAAAAGAAAATGTAGGTTATACACTCCAAAAACTATGTTTTTTGGCTTTATGAGCATTGTTTTTTGTCTTTTAAAAAATCATGAAAATGGTGTGTACCATGAAGTTCTATGTGGTTTTCGCCCTTCAAACCCGTGTAATGTCCCCTTTCTATCCCTATGCTTTATAGTGGCCGTTAGCCTATTCCTGGAGACCCGTAGACTATTCGGATGCAATTTTAGGGTTTCCAAGATTCTTGGAGGTTTCTCAACTTTTCAAGAGGTTGTTGCAGGAGTTTGCCAGAGGGATTTTTGGGTTTTTCTAGGTTTTCTAAGATTCTTGGTGGGCAGTCACTGCTATTTTTAGCAATGTCTATTATTAGTACTAACTATTTTTAGCAAGTACAGTTGCTTCTCAGAACGGGCTTATTTTGAGTTTGGATACACTTACTATTTTTAGCAGTATGCTATTTTTCGTAAGTGCTATTTTTGGCATTGGTCCTGCAGCAATTCAGTGTAGGATTTCTATTTTTGGCAGGGGTGGCAATTGCAATTGTTGGTATCTTGTTACTTTTGGCAGTTTGGCTTCCAACAATCTTGGAGTTCGTAAATGAAAATATTGCAACTTAAGTTATTAAGTTATAAAGTTCGAAAAGGAAAAATATAAGATATAACTCAAGTTATTATTAGATACTTTTGTACCCCGTGCCTAGATTCAACAACTTGAAGTTGTTTTAAGCAGGGGAAATTAAATTTCCTAAGTTGGACAGCCAAATGGAGGGATAAGTGAAAATTAAATTAAATATTATATTTTCTCAAGGGGGCGTCCCATTTGGAGGGAAAAGCAATTTCAAAATTGAAGCCCTAATCTCTATATAAGGCCCATTGTGCTCTCATTTTCATTATGCTGATTGATGATAACAAAATGTTGTCGGAGTGAGAATTGAATCCCCTCAAGGGATTTGGAAACGAAAACCTTCAAAGTTGCTCTAATTTCGGTGTTCAGAGATACTCCTTAGGTGGACATCAGAGTGGCTTCACTACAGGAGTCACCATTGGAGTTATTGGTGAAAGATTTTTAGTTTGCTTTCAATTATGGATTGCTTTGATGTCTTCTAGCTATGTTTTGGTGTGTTAACTCTTCTTGCAGCGATTTGGAAGCGTTTTGGAGTGAATTTTAGAAGTTTTCAGATTGTTGGTTGTCTATTCCTGCCCTAGGCCGTACCACATGGTTTGCACTTGCAAATTGGAGGTCTTCATAACATTTTGTGGGCATTGACGCAAGAGAACCTACATCCTTGGGCGCCCCTTCTTGCCCAAAGGAAGTTTTTTAAGTGGAGAGTTTGATTTTTAAATGTTGGCTGCCCACTTATGGAGGTCGTACAACCCAGCTATAGGGTGTTTGATGAGTGTGGGTTGTTGTTTCAGTCTTGTGGGGGTTGCTAACAAGCTCAACTTGGATGCCTAGCTTAGTGCTTCACTTTGCAAGTTCTTTGGCATGATACCACGGAGTGTTGGAGGAGTTATGATGTTTTTAAGGTTGTTGATTTGAGTTTCAGACCTGCTGTTTGTGCGTATCAGACCTCCGTTCTGATTATCAGACCTATTGCCGCCTCCAATTTGTCCTACCATTGACCTTCATTGGGCCTATCTTGAGGTATACTTGTTCTAATTTGTTGGGGTGCCCACATACTTACATTCTATCATCTTGGGAGGGTGTTTTACTTCACATTTCAATTATTTTCCTCTCATAATAGCAGCATGTAAATATCTGATATGGTTATGTTGAGCTCATTGTAACACCATCTATAATACCATTGGTGAATGCTCTTGTATTTGATTTTGATACTTACCCCATTGACCAAGTGGTTTTTCCCGCTAAATAGGTGGTCGAGCTTGCTTTATGTACTTCTTACTCATGCTGAATAAGTGGTCGAGTTCTTATAATTCCTTTCTTGTTTTGCCCGTTGAACAAGCGAAGGTTGGTTGGCTTGCCGCCAAGTGCTTTTCCTTTCTTGTACTTCCTGTTGAATAAGCGGATGCTTACTTTCATGCACTTGGTTTTGATTACTCACCCCACTGAAGAAGTGGTAGCATAGAGGAATTCATTTGTAAGCCTTCTCACCATATGCTCTCACCTTTCCCACATCGGGATGTGGGTGATCAGAAAGTGGAAGGTGTTTACTTTCAGTTAGCTTGTTATTTCCATGTAATGGAAGATCCCCTTTCCACCATATGCTCTCACCTTTCCCACATTGGGATCTGGGTGATCAGAAAGTGAAGGGTTGCTTATTCAGTTGCTTATCATTGCTTTTGGCTAACACTAACGGGTGAAGTTTTGAAAAAATTAAGGGTGGGTTATTACAACCCGCTAGGACTATTGCCCCTAGACCCCCACCAAACTCATTTGACACATTTTGAAGCTATATTTTGCATAATTCTTTTTTGTTTTTTTTAAAAAAAAATAGTGCTTTTTTAGTTGTTGAGTTTTGCTGAGTACTCTCTAAGTCAGAAAATTTTGACTTGCCAAATACTCTTTGAGTCAGAAAATTTTGACTTGCCGAATACTCTTTGAGTCCAAACTGCAAACTATGCGTTATACATCTGTCACATCAGTGCCTAAGTGCTTCTATTTAGAAAATAACATTGTTAAGATAGATGCAAGAGATGCGAATGATGCGAAATGCAGTGTGCTAGAGTGTGAAATTTAGTTGTGCAATTGGATCTTTCAAGTGTTAGTTTATTGGATGCAATGAACTGAAGGTGGCTACAATTCTTCAATCAGACTGCAAAGGTGTAGAAGTCATCGTGGTGGATTCCTTGTTGCATTGAGATGCTTTTCTTTGTGTAAAATTCCTTCTCTATCTTCTTTTCTATTATGGCAGTGAGTCTTTCTTCTTTGGGAAGCGAGCCCTATTGATATTAGTTATATTGTGAGCTAATCCTCAATGTGATTTTTCCCTTCTTGGGTTTTCCATGTAAATCTAGTGTTCTCTTGTGTTTGGTGTTGAGTTGTTTAAGTTTTTGTTATTTGCTTCTCATCTAACTCATCATAACAGATTTAAGGGTTTAATGAATGAATGTGGATTTGAATGTTAATGAGGGTTTTGAAGTTTTAAGTTACAATTGATTAACCCCCCCTCTCAATTGCCTTGTGCATTTCAACACTTCCCCCACTCTATGAGCAACCTTGTAAGGACCATAGAAGCGAGGTTTTAGCTTCTCCACACCGCTTTTCTTCAATGAAGACTACTTGTAGGGCTATAGGTGAAAGAAAACCAAGTCCCCTACCTCAAAGATTCTCTCTATCCTGTGCCTATATGCATAATTTTTTGCTGATTTTGTGCACTCTAAAGGTTATACTTGAGGGACTTAAGGATATCCTAACTCTCTTGGATCCAATCCTTGGCTTTGGGAGCCCTGCTATCACCAAATGCTAAGTCCAAGAATGATGGAGCATCATAACAATATTGTTAATGGATGATAGCTTTGGTCAGATATGAATGACAGTGATGCAAGTATCATTGTCATTCATAAGTGATCAAAGATCATCATTCATGTTATGATATTTCTAAGGAAACATTTAAATTGAAGTTATGAGCATACATATAAATTTGATCATTCCCGTGATGATATATTCTGCATTTATTAAATCGGAATCCTCTTAATCATCCGCCACCTTGTAGAAGGGAGTATATGTGTTAGTATATATGTAACTAATGGTAAACAAACCTGTCACAGGTCGCACCCTAAAGGACGCGTCCCATGAGTGGATGTGTCTCCACTCGTGGAGACACGTCCTCTCATGAGGCATGCCTCTTAGGGGCGGACACTTCTCCCGTATTTATGGTGGTTCCTCATTCGATATCCAGATATAGAAATCGGACAATGTTCTGCAATCAGCACATTCAAGTTTAAGAAGAAATCCGGAAATGGATAGATATTGTTTACATGTCACGATCGACAGTTATACAGAGAAGAATTTAATCATTTTAACATGGTATCAGAGCCACGGTAGAAAAGATTAGATTAAATTCTTGATCTCCGGGAGAATTACAAGACTTACAAGGATCAGAAGGAATAGATATTTCGAGGGCCTCGCGAGAGGCAATTGAGCGCCATCACTTCCTGATAGTGTGTTGACATCGGTTGTGTCCGCAAATCATGATTGGACGAACGAAGACGACTTTGGTCTGAGACGGAAACCTCAACCAAGCCAACGCTGGTGAGACAAAATCTTCATCACGCGTCTGTGAGTCCCATCGACTGAGTCTAGCATTCTGCTCCTAATTCCCAACTATTTCATCTGCCACTCAGACCCAGCGATTAATCTCAGGAAGATGAGTTGTGAAGGATCTTTGTTGGGCGCCAGCCTCTTCATCATCACCTTACCTCCCTGTGCTGCCCGCACGACAATTCCATTTGTCGCTATAGTCAAGCCCACAATACCATATCGTTATTTATAATCACAGGATCGAACAATTATCTGGAAGTCAGAGTTGGCAGGTGCACTTTGTAAAATCGCCTGAGAATTGTCATCACTATTGATAAAGGATGGTTGATCGATGTCATACTCAGAAACATTGGTGAGCATCATACCACCGGAAATAGGTAGAGTGATTACGCCTCGACTAATTCTAGAAGTCAGCTTTCACTATTGATATGGGCCAATCTTCGATTGTTATTATTTATTTCTGCTGGAAACCAGTTCTCAGTTGGCTGAGAGTTCCATGAGCGGGAATTAGAATTAATATTACCAATCTCATTCTAAGCTGTTTTTTGAATCGCTGACCGTATGTTCTGGAGTGAAAAGGGATTGTTGATTAACCAGTGGACAATTTTAGAACAATAATTCAGTGACTCATTGTGTTGTACCTCTCAGGAGTTATTTATAGAGAAAGCAGAATACGTGGAGAATAAAATAAAATAAAATGTGTTGTCTTCCTAAAGATGTTGAAGACGCAGCTTCTTTGGATAAGACTTGTTGGATAGGGTTCACTATCTACAGTGATGGATTGCTCTACTATCAGTTTGGAGAATGACAACCATGAGAGGGAACTAAATCAAGGCCGTAGGATGTGAAGCTAATCACGATCATACAAAATGATATGGAACCTGGTTGAAATCCTTCCTAAAGATCTTGAAGCTCACTGGTGCAGAGGAGGCATTGGTAGATTCCATTAGAAGCGCTAAAAATAATGGTATTGATTTTGCAATCAAGTCTTAGGTCATGAAGGTGCAAACATTCTTCTTCCAAGGCTAGGATTTCCATATTATGGAGCAATAATGGCATACCAAGGTATTGAAGTCAGGTATTATGATTTAGTTCTAGAAAGAGATTGGGAAATGGACTTGGCTCAAGATGAGTCAATAGCTGACAAGAACACAATTACAATGTGCTAACTCTTGGGAGCATTTCAAAGCGATGGATGGTTCTCGGATGGCATGTTGATCGGCTGGCTACTTGTGATCCACGTGGCATTTTGAAGAAAACTAAAATCTAATAAAGTAATGATCTTATCTCTGGGTGTTGCTAGGGCTTGTGTCCAAATCGTGAAGATCGTGGACTAATGAGCAATGTATCATACATCCTTCAAAATATTTAAGAGATAAGTATTTTATAATGTTCATGAATTCTTGTGTAGTTATTAATTCATGCTATAACATTGTTTATATATGCTTCTAGCATTTCTCTTCGAGATAAGTAATATCTCTTTGTAATGCTCTTAGGATGGATCAAGAAACATCAGGATGATGAGAGATCGCATAGAAGAGCTTAAGGCATCTTGTGTGGAAGTCATGTTGGATGAAAAGATTAGAGTCACAACTTGCAATCATGTGTTTGAATTGATAGCTGAAGTCACCTCTCGAAAAGGAAGAACCTATTTAGCACCGCATACCTATTCATTATAGAGTGATATGGGATGAGGTGAATCTTGAACTCTATACAGTTTCAGAGGTGTGCATTCTCTAAGGCAAGCGTTGCAGGCAATCTTGGATGAGGAGGTCAGGGGGCTGATGCAAGTAATTAAAGCTTCAGAGGGAGTCACATTTTCATTTGTTGTAATGCATAATTCTCTGAGATAGAGAGATATGAGGTGAAAGCCCTTGTTCATCTTTGAGACTGAGATGAGGCGTCATGTTGAGAGACTCCATGATGACAGGTCCCAGGATCTAACTTCAGAAGAGCCCCAAACACCCGCTGTGTGGCTTAAAAGGGGGTGTTGGATATAAGCCACACCCGGACTAATGATGGACTAGCCACAAGAGGCCAGTAGCTCAGTTGATAGAGCACTCTAGCAACAAATGGAAAGTCCTAGTGAATGCCCTAAGCTAGTTCATGTGCGAGCCAAAGGAAATTCACCTTATGGTTGTAAAACACATAATGAGATATCTTCAAAGCACCATTGAAATTGTTTAGGCTGGGAGTGTAACCGATCAAGAAAGCACATCAGGATGTTGCTTCAGTTTAGGATCGGCTATGATCTCTTGGATCTGCAGAAAACAGTCTTCAGTGACACAAAGCTTGACAGAAACTGAATACATTGTAGACTTTATGAGGGCAAGAGAAGCAATTTTGCTTCGTAAATTGCTTGTGGGACTCCTTGATCTAAGCACATTGAGATCCCCTACCATTATGAGACATGGTAGAAAGGAATATGATCCAGTTGGAGTATATTAGTTCAAATGTTTAAACAGTGGACATACTCAACAACTTCTCTCTAGAGTTAAGGTTGAACTCTTCGGGAAGAAAACTTGGTATGTAATTTGGTATTATGTTTGAAATTCAAATTTGTTTATAAGTTGTACTAATATATAAAGATGTTTAATGTGTAAACTCTTTTGTCATGTGTGTGACTCCATGACCTTATGGGCCTACTACCCTGTGTACATTATTGAAAGGTGACGATCTTTCTAATAATGAACACTTGTATTTGACATTGTAAAGTGACGACTTTACAATGATAAACTATCATGATAGATATCATGTGACTTGATATCTGTGGACATGTCATGATAGTATCTCTTGGACACTTTGATGGATATCATGGGACTTGATGTCATCTGAAGATCACTGTGATCCTTAAGAGATAATCATGGTGGATATTTATATATCCGTGGATATGCCATGAATTATGGTAGACATCATGTGACATGATGTCAGTGCACATACCATAATGAAGATATGTTATGGAGAATGTCGTGTGACTTGACACTTTCAGAAGCATACCATATCTTCTGATATCACGAGTTAGGTGATATTACTTTTACTTGGTGGAAGTTTATCCTCCCTAGCTAAGAGGGAGTGTTATTAGGGTTTATCTACCCTAGATAAGAGGGAGTATTGAATAATGAAGATGTGTTATGGAGAATGTCATGTGACTTGACACTTTCATAAGCATATCATATCTTCTGATATCACGAGATAGGTGATATCACTTTGGAAGTTTTAGAGGGAGTGTTGAATAATGAAGATGTGTTATGAAGAAAGTCATGTGACTTGACAACTTTGAGAAAAGCATTTCATATCTTCGATATCACGTGTGAAGGTGATATCTTGACTTATTTGATTTGGAATATCTTCCCTAGCTAAGAGGGAGTGTTAATGGATGATAGCTTCGGTCAGATATGAATGACAGTGATGCAAGTATCATTGTCATTCATAAGTGATCAAAGATCATCATTCATGTTATGATATTTCTAAGGAAACATTTAAATCGAAGTTATGAGCATACATATAAATTCGATCATTCCCGTGATGATATATTCTGCATTTATTAAATCAGAATCCTCTTAATCATCCGCCACCTTGTAGAAGGGAGTATATGTGTTAGTATATATGTAACTAATGGTAAACAAACCTGTCACAGGTCGCACCCTAAAGGACGCGTCCCATGAGTGGACGTGTCTCCACTCGTGGAGACACGTCCTCTCATGAGGCATGCCTCTTAGGGGCGGGCACTTCTCCCGTATTTATGGTGGTTCCTCATTCGATATGCAGATATAGAAATCGGACAATGTTCTGCAATCAGCACATTCAAGTTTAAGAAGAAATCTGGAAATGGATAGATATTGTTTACATGTCACGATCGACAGTTATACAGAGAAGAATTTAATCATTTTAACAAATATAATGCTCGAAAATGAGTTATAACAATGTTGACCCAAGTGCAACCACTTGATCCAAGCTCTCTATTGCCCTATCACAAAGTTATGCAAGTATCCCTCAACCCATTTGTTCAAGATCTCTGTTTGACCATCAGTCTAAGGGTAGTAACTCGTGCTAGGAGTCAATTCTATGCTAGCTAACCTGAATAGCTCTTGTCAAAAAGCGCTTTGGAACCTGCTATCCCCATTGTTGACTATATTCTTTGACAACCCATGTAGTCTAAACACCTCTATGAAGAATAACTCTGTTATCTAAGGTTCCTTATACTTTGTAGAGATGGCGAAGAAATGAGAAAACTTGGTCAACCAATCAACTACTACAAAGATGCAATCTTTGCCCTGTACCTTCGGTAGACTCGTAATGAAATCCATAGACACACTTTCACATTTTTGCTCTAGAATGGGCAATGGCTGAAGTAATCCAGTCGAAAAGTGTGCTCTGACTTGTTCTACTGACAAGTCGTACATTCTCACATGTCACAAGACATCTTCCTTAAGGGCCATTCCATGAGAAACTTTCCCTAACCTACTTGTACGTCATAAAGTACCCAAGATATCCTACTAATGGTGTATCGTGGATGGCTCTCAAAATTTTCTCTTTAAGCTTTGACTCAAGTACCAAATAAATTTTGCCCTTGTAGTAAATGACATCATCTACTACTCTATAACAATCATCCTGTGGCTTCCCATCCAAGATCTCACATGCACCTGTGTTTTTGGAATACTCCACCAAAAGGTGAGCCTTCCAATCAGTTGAGATTTCCACTAAAGAGCAAGCAGCAAGTTTCCTGGAGAGAGCATCAACAACTACATTCTACTTCTCCTTGACATATTCTATGTCAAAATCATAAGCCTACAACTTGCTGACCCACTTTTATTGCCTTTCGTTCAAATCTTTCTGGTCTAGAAAATACCTCAAGCTATTATGGTCAATCCTAACCACAAATCTCCCACCTACTAGTTGTCTAAACTTTTCCAATGCATACATTATGGAGAGCATCTCCTTGTCGTAGATGGAGTAGAGCCACTCGTTATCCCTAAGTTTTCGGCTCAAATATGCAATGGGGTGCCTATTCTACATTAAGATAGCCCCAATGCCTTCCCTTGATGCATCACACTCAAGAATGAAGGGCTAAGTAAAATTCAGTAATGCCAACACGAGACAAGATCTCATCACTTCCTTAAGCTTGTCAAATGCCTACTAAGCCTTATCCAACCATCTAAAACCCCCTTCTTGGTAAGGTCTATTAGGGGTGCACCTAACTGTGAAAATTTTTACAAATTACAAACTTGCTACAGTAGTTGCATAATCCAAAGAACCCCTATAGCTCTTTTAGTGTCGTCAGTGATGGCCAATCAATAATTGCTTGTATCTTCTCCTAATGAACCTGAACCCCCTTAGCATTGATCACATGACCCAAGTAGAGAATCTCGATCATCCCAAACTCACACTTAGATGCCTTCACAAATAATGACTGAGCCTCCATAATACTCAACACCTCATCGAAGTGTTTCAAGTGCTCCTCCCAAGTCCTGTTGTTGATGAGTATGTCATCGAAGAACACCAATAAGAACTTCCTCAACTGTTTTTAAATATGTGGTTCATACAGAATTGAAAGGTAGTTGGTGCATTGGTTAGCCCAAAGGGCATAACCAAAAACTTGTAGTGCCCATTATGACAACTAAATGCAGTCTTGTGGATGTCCTACTCTCACCCTAATTTGATGATACCCTAATCAAAGATCAATCTTCGAAAGTATACTGCCCCATGCAACTCATCCAACAACTCATCAATCCAAGGAATAGGGTATTTGTTCTTTATGGTCTTCTTATTAAGGGCACGATAGTCTATGCACATCCTCATGATCCCATCCGTCTTCTTTACCAAGACAACAGAAGAAGCAAAGGGACTCGAACTGGGCCTAATGTGCCCTACATCACGCAGCTCCTTAATGGCTTTTTCAATCCAAGATGCCGATAAGGAGTGTGATAACTAGTTTGGATCCCTCCTTCAACTCAATAACATGCTCAAATCCTCTACCAGAGGTCTACCTAGAGGAATCTCACCAAAGACCAAATTGTGCTTATCCAATATTGGTTGGATGCCTACATGATAAGGAGTGATATCCTCAGTAGGGACCTTAGATGAAATTAGATACTGTGTTGCACAAGCTACATCACCATGACTAAAGATGCTCTCCATCCATTTTGTTGACACGGTCTTGGGAGTACCATTAGACATACCCCTCAACACAATCTTCCTACCATCTGCTTTGAATTTCAACTCCATAATCTGAAGATTTTAAGAATACTTCCCTAAGGAATGGAGCCACTGTATTCCCAAGATAGCATTAGTATCTCCTAAGTCCACCACATAAAAAGCATCTATGATAGTGTAATTCCCCAATGTGATGCTGAGTTGTGGAAACCGTTGGCTGCAAGTCATATTAAACCCATCTACCACCATAATATTGAATCACTCAAAATCCTATGTTGGAATACCCCTCTTTGCCACTAAGGTAGAGTCAATGGAAATTGTGGGTTTCCCCACTACCCACTAAGACTGTCACACACTACCCTTGGAAAACTCCTCGAACCCTAAAAGAGTTGAACCTGGGGGTACCTGAGAGAGTAGCAATAGTTCCACCCTTAACTCCTTTAGGTGGTGGTCCACTATCATCTCCACACTCACTATCCAAATCACTGTGTTCACTGCCCGGAACTTCTCCCTTTCCTTCCTCTTCATCATCAGAAACAACCTCTATGTAATGCATCTTTCCTTTTACCAAACACCTATGTCCAAGCTCCCAAGGCTCCTTACAACTGAAACACAAATTCTTCCCGCATAGTTCATTTCGACCCTCATCATCCATATGAGGTCTTCTAGTATCTTCCTTCTAAAATGGCTTGTTAAAATCCTTCTTATGCTAGAAAGGTTTAGGCTGGAATTTGTTCTTTGGGGCTGCACTCTCCATATTCCTAGCCCTTTTTATAGCATCTTGTAGGGTGTTAAGCTCAAATGCCTTGATTCATCCACGAAGAGGTTTTGTCAATCCTTTCATAAACAACACTATCAATCTATGTTTGGATACATCTATAACCATCACAAACAACTTTTGAAACTCAAAAATGTATGGCTCAACAAAGCCCACCTGTTTCAGTTGTGCCAACTCCTTCAAATGCAATTCGAGGTCTCTCCTGCCAAATTTGTCCATTAACCTCTGAGTGAAATCTGCATAAGAGGTTATACTACCATGACCCAAGGTTACCAACCCACGGTACCACCACTCATGAGCCTCTCCATCCAAATGTAGGGTTGCATATTTGATTTCTTCTCTTTCCGTCATGGGATTTAGCTGAAAGTACGTGTCCAACTTCTTAACCCAAGCACATGTTGTACACTTGTTTGACCCATCATAGCTAGGAATAGCTAATTTACCCACCTTAAGTTGTAAATCAATGTTATTTCCTTGGCCTGTATCTCCTCTCGGTCTGTTTCTATATTTAATGCCACAAAATTCTGCCAAGGACATTGATGCATGGAATTCTTCACACAAATAATCAGTCCACCCTTCACCACCTCCTTGATATCCTGCTTGTTATCTATACTAGTCCTCCAAAAATTTCAGCATTAGAGGCCTTGGAGTGGTTCTACTTTCTACCCTGGGTGTGTGTATAAGTACGTTAGTGTTGCTGCCTTCACCCTAGTTGCCATTATGTCCATTGTTGCCATTGTTGTTTCCATTATTTTCATTTTCACCATGGTTATTCGTGTTATTGGTGTTCATGGTCTGCATCATCTGAGTTAAAGTTTGGACCAACTGTTGTTGTCCCCTAGCCAAATCATTGAGCATAGCCAAAATGCTAGGATCCTATTGTTCCTGTCTACCCTATCTATCCCCCATTATTTCCTCTTCTTAATCAAAATGAGCAACACCTCTAGTTCTCTTGTAAGTGATAAACTCTCTATCGAATTCATATGCAAACAACTGAAAACTTCAAAACTGTCCAGAAATTTTTGCTACTAAAAATGGGCATCAAAATCCACTGACTGGCAAGATCTCCAACTCTGATACCACTGAAACATCCCTAGGAAATTTTGTATGAAAACAAAAAATTCATTTTCACCACTTCAGTTGTACAGGGATTTCATCAAACAATTGTTACCAAACTATTTTGAACTTGTTACCAGTTTATTTCCAATGAACCACTATTATTTAATGCAGTTTATAAGTTGAGTATGCAAAGAAATTGTTCCCAAGTTTAAAGCAGCTCAACAAAAATATGGATAAATGTATGCAAGGGTGATATTGAATATTTAATGAAGTGTAGATATATATTCAACTCAAAAAATTACACAATTTGAGAGATTAAAGTATTCATAGATTTCAATACCACAAATGTTGACCAGGAACATCATGCTAAAAACACTCCATAATCACCAACACTTTATTCCCTTGATATATCTACAGCTATCTTTATGTCTCCATTGGCACCCGTGCGGCTATTCAAATATGGCGGCAGTTAGTATTTTACCCACTCCATAGTGACTCGCAACTTTCCCCAAGGCAAGGCTTTTTGTTGTGAAGCAACGGTAAGTAGCAATTCCTTGTCTCTTACACACAATCTCGAAGTCCTCAATTTCTTTGTGTTGGCACTTGGAAATGAGACAATGTCTAGCGGCTAGTATTAAGATGGCAGAAATGAAGGGCAGGCAGTTGCATATGGTAACTAAGACTTCCATGATTCTTCAAGTTGACCACAACACTCCTACACGCCACTTAGATATGAGCTGCGACCACTTTGACAATAGTTGTGGTCCATATTATTGATCTGGCCAGTAATGAAAAGCCATGATAATCTCATAGGCTTATTAAGTCTTTAAAATATTAATCATCCCTTCTACCATGAACATTGACTGTAAGGTCAAATTAAGGATAAATAGACTGGCACGATTTCATGAAATACATATATGTTTGCAAAGAATGGCACACTTCCAATTTCACCAGACCAACAACATAGCTAATATAAACTTGAAATTTGTCTCTACAATGCAAATTTTGTAACTTTCGCATGTAGATGCAATGTAAGAAATCTAAGTAATCTCTCCAACAAACCAACTAGGGTGGATTTATTGCACCATCGAAAACAATCACCCTTAGGGTTTCCGTCCTAGGGTTCGAACTTCGAAAATCTCTCCAAATTCACAAAATAGAATAATATCCCAGCATAGACAAAATGAGCTTCCTTTTTCACTTTTGTATCTTGCTCCCCAAAAACTTTTCAAATTCCCACTTTTTGGTATTTTTAGTTAAACCCGAGAATAATAAAGTGACCTTTTAAAAACTTCATTAAATAACCACAAAGTCACTTTATAAACTTATTAAATTAATTAAATAATATTACCCTTAAGATATATTGGAACGGATAATATTAAATAATTAATTAAGATATTCCCTTAGTTCTGACATTAGCCTACAGGAATAAAATAGGCTATTAATCACTCTTGCTTAGGCATCAAAAGGGGACATTACATTTATCCTCTTGTGTCATTCCATTTTGTGTTGGCTTGCAAGAGACAAATGAAAACACTAACACTTCCTTAGGATAGAATGATTGTTCAGGGCACCACAAGGATGCAAAATTTTAGTTTCACATCCTCAAAGATGCTATTGAGGAGGTTGGCCCTGAGAATGTGGTGCAAATCATGACAAACATGTTGTGTGTGTGGAGCATCAAGAAAGTTGGCTGAAACAGCCTACAAACATATATATAGTGGACCACCCCATGCTAGGTGTGTGCCATGAACAATGCACTAAAAGACATGAGGAAAATAGCCTACATCAAACAAGTAGTTATTGATGCAAGAGATATGCAAAAGTTTATCTACAATCACATGCACAATTATAGGTTTTCTCAAAGAAAGAATTTTTCAAACTTATAGAGACCAATATGCCTCACATTTTATTCTCTTGGAAAGGATACTTGAGTTGCAAGAGCCATTACAACTAATGGTCATGATACAAGAGTGGAATTCATGGCCCAATTCCAAGTCAAAGCAAGAGAAGAGGGTGAAGGAAGTGGTGATGAGTGACATTTTTTAGGTTGATGTCAAATATATTGTCTTTGTATCTCTAGTTTTCACAATAATCAAATATGGGTACTCTAATACTCCAAACCTTAGAGAGGTGTATAAGTGCATTGACATCATGTTTGCCAAAAAGAACTTGTACAAGTGAAAAATGCTACCTTCTAGTCCTATAATGAACACATTTAACCTATCATTCAACAAAGATTGGAGAAGCTCAACACTCCCTTGCACATGGCTGCCTAGGCATTGAACACAGTGGTATGCACAAAGGCCTAGTAGAGTTGTCCTTACGGAAAATGTTGAGGTGAACAAAAGCTTCATGAAGGCTATTTAGAAGATGTACAATCTAAGGATGTTGCTGCCATTCATCATGAGTGGATCAAATTTGCCACACTTAGGTAATATCCAAAAGAGGCAAAGTTGGATAGGGAGTCTATGGCACAAAGTACCCAATGCTATGGTAGACTATGCATGGGCCTCACTCATTAAGAATTAAACTAGTCATTCAGCTCTTTTCCCAAATTACTAGTTCTTCTACTATTCAAAGGATATGGTCTGTGTACAACATCATCCACTCTATCAAGAGAAATAGACCTGCCTCGAAGGGGTTACAAATTACAATAATAACATTGTCATGAAAAGAGATTATAAATGGGGATACTTTAGTTTTTCTTTAACTAAGAAACAAAGAACATGTATGCTTAACCTCAATAGCAACAAAAGCCATGAAAGTTATTTATACATAATATTCATTAATTTTTAAAATTAATAAATATACGTTAATGTTAACTTTATTTCTAATTTCTATAGTAAAATATTAAGAAATATGTATATTGCCTCTAATACTCATGTTTTTAGACTGCAAATATACATATTTGCACAAAGAGAGAGAGAGAGAGAGAGAGAGAGAGAGAGAGAGAGAGAGAACTTTATTTCTAATTTCTATAGTAAAATATTAAGAAATATGTATATTGCCTCTAATACTCATGTTTTTAGACTGCAAATATACATATTTGCGCAGAGAGAGAGAGAATTGAGAACAATCTACATAGCCGACCAAAGTTATGGAAAGATACCTCTCAACTCAAAGAAGAGACAAACAAATCAGTGGAAAGCAAATTTTAGATGGGTGAAACTTGAAAGTTCCTATTCATTCTAAGTTTGTGCATGACTGGATTCTTCTAGGTTAAGGTTCAAAGTTGAATGTTAGAAGATTCAAGGCTTAACTGAGTCTTTTTTGAGTGCTTATGGGTTGTAAACCATCCTTAATTTTTTCAATCTTCACAACTTGTTAGCATTAGCCAATAATCAAAGATGATCAAGTTAAGTAAACTTCCTTCCACTTTTTGATCACCTAGATCTCGATGTAGGCAAGGTGAAAGCATACAGTGGTAAGGTTACAATGCTACACTATTGAATGAACTACTTGTTTAATGGGGTGAATATAAAATCTTCAAACATGAAGGAAACATCCACTTCTTTAGTGGGAATTGCAAATTGCAGGAAATGAAAGCATCAAGCGGCTAGCCGACCAAAACCACTTGCAATGGGATGCATAGCTAACATGGAAAGAGAATCATTGGCTTATTCAACGGGCAATACATAAAAGCATCAAATTGCAGGAAATGAAAGCATCAAGCGGCTAGCCAACCAAAACCACTTGCAATGGGATGCATAGCTAACATGGAAAGAGAATCATTGGCTTATTCAATGGGCAATACATAAAACAAGATCATCCGCTTATTCAGTGGGGTTAGTATCAAAACCAGATAGAGCAAGATTACTGAATGGTACTACCAAGTCAGTATTACAATGAAGCTCAATACAAATGATACTAACAAGTATAATCCAGCTGCTCAAGAGATAGCAATATGAAAAAAACATCCAAATACAATCAACCCAACTAAAATGAGATGACCAAAATGAACCCCTACAACATAAATGAGTTACCCCTTGCAAGGAATGAACAAGTATACCTCACTATTAGCACCCAAGAGTCTGAAATGCAATTGATCAGGTCTGATATGGAAATTGCAGCGCTGTTAGGCTACAGCCAGCCAATTAAATCACCCATAATGCATACCATTAAGGGAAGGGTCCTCCCGAGTGAAACTTCATCAATAAGACTGAGTATAACAGCAAGTGAAGGACTGAATTAACTTAGAAATTAGGTTGCAGCAGGTCTGCAACACCTAGAAATTGTTGTGTGCAAGTACTGGCAGCCTTCATGATCATCATTTGTCTCTCCAACAAGGTCTAAGTACACTCTCGAACAAGTTGTTGAAGTAATGCAAGGTATAGGTGCCTTCCAAGGAGACCGAGTCACTAGAAAAATGGAGTGATTCACCCCAAGAATACCCCACGCCCAGCTATAGGAATGGTACGGCCTGCAATAGGGCGACCAGCTAGCATTAAATCAAAAGATTCAATACATAATCATGAGAATACTCCTTCTTAGTCACTCAGGGCAGAAGAAACCTTTGGAATGATACCCATAAAATGGTTCACAGCCCTTCAAACAGCAGATGCCAAACTAATGGTACGGCCTATACCAGCAAGGTGTACGACCCAGCAAGGACAACTCTAGATATATCACTCCCAAATTCTGCAATAAGTCAAGATAATCACACAATATAAATGCAACTCATACATCACACCAAAATGACCAAACCAAAAACGGAATGCTCTGCCTGTAAGCTCAATAGTGATTCCTGAACGAAATCACACTCAACCAGCTAGGGATTATCTTTCAAATCCGACACCAGCAACCTAAAGAGGGGTTTCATCCTCTAAAGATTTAGGAAAGAACTCTCTGGTTCCAATCCAACAGCATAACATTATCATGTTCCACATGAATGCCAAATGAGAGCAAATGGTGGGTTTAAATAGAAGTCAAGGCTCCACAAATTGAAAACCATTTCCCTCCAAAAGGGACACCCAACTCCAAGCAATATTAATTTATTTTAATTTTCATTAATCTCCTCCCTTTTGGATGTCCAACTTAGGAAATACATGACCCCCTTTTTAAAACAACTTGAAGTCAGCAAGGTTAGGTGTGAGGGTACAAAAGGAACTTAATTGAAACTTTTATAACTTAAGTCATAATATTAATATTCGAAGACTTAAGTGATGGTGGATGACAATAAGCCAAAATATCAGAACTTACCAGCTGAAATTGCCAACCACTGCTAGAATTGGAAACCATGCACTATACTGCTACCAAGACCAACTGTCCAAAATAGCACTTACTAAAAATAGCAAACTGCTAAAAATAGTAAGTGTGACCAAACACCAAATTAGCACAAACTAAGATGCCCTAAAACTTACTAAAAATGGACATTGCTAAAAATAGCAATGTTGCTCACCAAGAATTAGAGAAAACCCAAAAAAACCCTGAAAGCTCTCTAGCAACATCAATTTACTCCTCTGAATATGCAGACACGGATTTTGAAAGATAGCACCAACTGCTAAATAAGGAAACCCTAAAAAAGGGGACATTACATGGGGATTGCCTCAACACCTCTAAGTGCATCTTCCATACTCTTAATACCCTCCCAAGTGATGACACTCATTTTTCTTCACTTCTTGGATTTGGAAAAGGAACTCATTAGGCATCTTTAAATATTTAAGCATCCCAATGGGGTATTAAAAAGATCAAAAAAAAGGATTAACAGGATTCTCCAACTCCTGCTTACCTCTCATGGGTAGGTTGGTTTTACTTAAGGCCACTTTTTCCTCTATGCCTATCTATACCGTACCCATCTACTATGCTCTTAGTAAATACATTCATCAATTGGAAAAGACTTTTCATATAGTTTCTTTGGCAATCTGAAAGGAAAAATTTCCATTTAGTCTCCTCACAGATATTCACCAAAAACAAGTGCAATGGTGGCTTACAGATCCACCCACCTTCTCGTATGTCTCTATCCATTGCAGCTAAGCTGATTTGGCAACTCATCAACCCTCCCCACATTCTCTAGAAAAAAATAATGGTAGATCCAATCATGCTGATCTAAGAGAAAGAAAAAGAGAGAGAGTTGAGAACACTCTAATAGCTGATTGAAGGAAAAAAGGCAATCTGAAATGGAAATTTTGCATTTAGTCTCTTGGCAAATATTCACCAAAAATACGTGCAATGGTGGCTTAGGGATCCACCTACCTCATATTTCTCTATCCCTTGGGGCTAAGCTGGTTTGGCAACTCGTCAACCCTCCCCACATGCTCTAGAAAAAATAATGGTAGATCCAATCATGCTGATCTAGAGAGAAAGAAAAAGAGAGAGAATTGAGACACTCTAAAAGCTGATTGAAACCATTAGAAGATACCTCTAAACTCAAAGAAGAGACAAGCAGATCACTGGTATGCAAATTTCAGACGGGGTGAAAGTTCCTACTCATTCTCAGCTTGCAGATAACTTGATTGTTGTGGGTGAAGCTTCCAAGTTGAATATTAGAAGATTCAAGGCTCATCTGAATTGTTTTTTAGATCTTCCAGGGCTTATCTCAACACCTCTAAGTGCAGCTTCTACTCCCATGTGAGGAAATTGATTTTACTTCACTTCTTGGGTTTGGAAAAGGAACTCATTAGGAAATCTTTAAATATTTGGGCATCCCAATGGGGTGCCATTTTTAATCCAATGGCTGCTGACCTCATATTATTGAAAAGATCAAAAAAGGATAACAGGATTCTCCAACTCCTAGTTATCTCTCATGAGCAGATTGGTTTTACTTAAGGCCACCTTTTCCTCTACGCCTATCTATACCTTATCCATCTACTATGCTCAATTGGAAAAACTATTCAAATAGTTTCTTTGGCAAGGAGGAAAGCAATCTGAAAGGGAAATTTTTCCATTTAGTGTCTTGGCAAATAGACACCAAAAACAAGTGCAATGGTGGCTTAGCGATCCACCCACCTTCTCATATGCCTCTATCCCTTGGGGCTAAGCTGGTTTGGCAACTCATCAACCCTTGCCACATGCTCTAGATAAAAACAATCATTGATAAGTATGTTGGATCCAATCATGCTAATCTTCTTTCAAGGATTGTCCCTAAAGGTGGGTATTCAAAATTTTGGAGCTTTATGATTAAATCTCTTGACATGATTTCCAGACATATTTCATGGCTGCCATTGAATGACAATAACTTTTAAGATGATCCAACATGAATAAAAAACCCCTCTCTCATCATCTTGATCAAGATATGTGCAGCAAATAAAGGCACGGTGACACTAAAAACTTTCTGCTATGGTTGACTAGTCTGAATTTAGGGTTGATTGGAAATCATTTGATCAACTCCCACAGCAGCTAAAAAGCAAATGGATTTAGCGTTCATTTGTGATCCAAGGTTCCCCTGGTAGTAACCACCACAGCTTTCCTGGGTACAGATCCCGTTTCAAAAACAGTGCCAGATCCAGCCCTGACGGTACATCCAGTGGCAATTGTTTAGTCACAGTTGAGCACTTGCACCAGAGTAGGCAGTACCACCAATAGTAAGGGAAGGAACGGAGATAGAAGAAGCAGGTGGGTCATAGAGACAAAGGTAAATTCATCCAGCAATGGATACAAACCCACTTGCCATAGCCAAGATGAAAAATTGATCTAGGGACCAACCTCCAAATCGAGTGATTCCTCTATCAAAGAAGGGGCAAAATTTCTTAAAGCAAGGGAAACTTCAAAGATCAACCTCCCATGGCAAAACATCTGGAACTGCCTTGTTGTACCTAAAGTTAAGCTTTTTAATTGGCAGGTATGGCACTCCAAAATCCTCGCAGGTGACAATTTGATCAAAAGGGGCATCTTTGGACCACACTAGTGCAATCAATGCCACAAAGTTGATGAGATCATTCAGTAACTGTTCCAGCTTTGTGAATTAGCTTGTGAAGTGTCGGAACTTGCGATGGAAAA
Organism: Sequoiadendron giganteum; assembly: GCA_007115665.2. Classification (NCBI taxonomy): domain Eukaryota; kingdom Viridiplantae; phylum Streptophyta; class Pinopsida; order Cupressales; family Cupressaceae; genus Sequoiadendron; species Sequoiadendron giganteum. The sequence goes on along the minus strand of CM021103.1, from coordinate 392,621,216 downwards.
GTTTTGAATCTGGCTTAATGGGTGTTCGTCCAAGGCTATAATTTCATCCACATGGAGCACCCTCTACTCACTCTCATTTGTAATAAGCCTCTCTTGAAGACTCTCTAGAACTTGCTCCCCATGTACACTCATTGGAATATTTGGAAAGATAGAATACCATAATTTTTTAAAGATGAAGGTGGAAATCCAAAATCTGTGGCTAACAAAACTATCCATAACATTGTTCAAGTGAATATTCTTTACTTAGGAATAGGTAGCTTGATGCTAAATTATCTTCTAAGCACCCTGCTCCAACTTACAAAATTCTCCTCCGATGTCCTACTCTATTGTTTGATGGTGCTTCTTGGTCCAATCCTAGCATGCCTACTACAAGGGGTGTCATTAGAGGCATCGAAAATGATTTTATTCTCAACTATTCTTGGAAACTTGACCATAAAAGTAAGAATGTGGCTGAGTTTACCTCTTTGATAAAAGAGCTTCAGCTAGCTATTGCTCATAATGTTAGGAATCTTCATGTGTACGGAGATTCTCAATTAGTTAACCATATTGTGCAAGGGAAGTCTCGCATTGCCTTGGTCCAACTTAATTTTCTCGAAAAAAAATTGCTATGCTATCTAAGTGATTCAAAAGAATTAGCTTTCACTACATTCCTCATGCTCAAAATGTGGTTACCAATGATTTAGCTGAAACAAGAGTTGATCTCCCTCTAAAGAGATTAATTTTGCATAAAAGATAAGATCTTGCCTAGAGGATCAAGGACATTCTTCTCTTCCCCTCAATTGTATTCTTTTTGTTCTTCTTTATGTTTCGAAAATGAGCTTTTAATTTTTTTTTTAATAATGTCACTTGTCAAATCATAATGTTATTGTTTGAATTTCGTGATATTTAAATCATGTCCATTACAAATTGGCTAAAAACACCGACTATAGTCTACAAGACTACAAGTGAGAAGCATCAAAATTATAAAATGGGAATGCCAAAATAATATATTCATAGCTTTTGTTTGAGCAACGAGCTCAAAAACTAGACTCATCATCATTGTCTAGATCATAGTTTGCAAACTCGGACTCGAAGAGTACTCAACAAGCCAAAAAAGATTGACTTGGAGAGTACTCAGAAAAACTCAGCACCTTAAAAAAAAAACTTAATTTTTTGAAAAAATACAAATTTTATGCAAAATATAGCTACAAAATGAATCAAATGACTTTGGTGGGGGTTTGGGGGAAGCACCCCTAGCAACGTGTAGGGTTTTGGGGGTAGCGGCCCCAACGGGGTTGAGGGGCAGCGTCCCTCATGGGGATATGGGGGCAACGCCCCTATCAGGGTCGAGGGGAACTGCCCCTCGTGGGAGTCTAGGGGCAATGCCTCCAATGGGGTTGAGGGGCAACTCCCCTTGTGGGGGTCTGGAGGCAATGCCCCCAGTGGGGTTGAGGGGCTACATCCCTCGTGGGGTCCGAGGGCATACCCCTAGTGCATTTCCTGTTGCAATACAAGGCGAGGTCATGGGGCAGCGCCCCCACCACCAAGCCCACATTAAGGCCTTTGAAACCACACAAAACTTCATCCTGCACACCATTTTCACAATTTTATCAATTAAGGAAGAAATTAGGTATTTGTGTAATGTCCCCTTCTCAGCAGTGACCTGGCAGTTGGTCGTTAGTCTATCCTGGTGACCCGTAGACTACTCGGAAGCAGAAATTAGGTTTCCCTATATTCTAGGAGGATGTTTCAGCTCTTGTTGGAGTGTGCTTCTGGAATCTTGGTGTTTGGCTGGCAGCTCTTTTTTGGGTTTTCAGAGAGCTTCGCATTGATATGACTTACATGATGATCACAGCAAATTCATGGATTTACTATTTTTAGTAAGTTCTATTTATGCCAGTGGTCCTGTTTGCTTCAGTGCAAATGGATTCCCTCTTCAGATGGTTCAGTTGGTTGCGTCAGAATCAGCGCCTGGGTGCAGTTCTTGGAGAGATAAGTTATTTTAATTAAAATAATGTTTTATTTTAATTATAACCCCTTGGTCTAGCTTCATAACTTAAGTTGTTTTAAAAGGGGGAATTTAAGGGTGGACGCCCCATCAAGGAATTATGTGAAATTTTAATGATTTATCAAAGAGGAAAAAGGATGCCAACTTGAGAAGAGAAAAGTAATTTTAATTTTTATGAGATTTTTCACTGAGTGAAAAGGGACGCCAACTTGAGGAAGGGTAAGTCAACATGAAATTCGAAATTGGTTGACTCCTGAGTTTTGGCGCACTTGCTGGAAGCTTCTAAGATGCTCTTCAAAAGTTATATAAGGGAGTGCTCATCTTCATGTTTTTCATCTTGAATTTTATGCAAAGTTATGCTGCCAGAATGGTATTGGACTTGCTTCGAGGGATGCATACCTCCTAGCTGGCTTAGCTTCTTGCTTGAAATATAGCAACTAGTTAAGAGTTCGTTTTTATAGAGTTATTTTGCATTCTAAGCTAGAGTTTTGTATTTTCAATCCATTTCACAGTTGTTGTTTTAGCTGTAGTTGAACTGGTTTTTCAATCATAAGTAGTTGAGTGATTTTTATTTGCTTATGGGTGTTTGAGGTTTATGCTTGGTTGGTTGAGGCGACCCCTTCCACCAAATTGCAGATTTTATTGTTGAGTCTTTATTTTATTATGGCAAAATCGCCCTTTCTTGAGGGTCGTACTATTTGGGAGAGCATTGGGATGCGTGCAAATTAAATGTGTTGTGTTTTGGTTGGTCTCTTGGTTCTATCTTGGGCCCCTTTAACATTAAACATGTTTGCACTTGGTTTCATGGGATTCGGATGAAAATTGAGTGAGTTATCATTAGATGAATGAATTTCTATGTTGCTGATTCTGCGATCTGACATAACCAGATTTGCATAATGGAGGTTTAAAAGTTGGGTTTGTTGTTTGTGAAGTCCAAATAGGTATAGGCGAGTCTTCCTATTTTATTACAGCAATTTGTACTTATCCGGATGGCATGAAGTTCTATCAAATTGTAAGCTAAGCAGTAGTACTGCCAGTATTCTTAGCTTTGGCTATTTCCCACGATTGTGGAAGGGACTGGTACTCCTTCAGTCTATAGTTTAAATTAATCACTGCATTCCCGCTGAACAAGTGGAAGAGGCCGGCTTGCCGCCTATTTACCCTTATTGTAATGCATTTCATCATTTGCTGATCGGCTAAGCCGTCAAAATACTCCCGCTAAATAAGTGGTTGAGTTGCACTTTATTTCAATACTGTACTCTCAATTCCAGTCCTCCTGCTGAACAAGTGGTTGAGTGATTGTTTTTCTTTCAGTTACTTTCAGCAAGTTCTTGTTTGCTAACGATCCCCTTTCATGTATGCTCTCAACCTTGCCCGCACTAGGATCTGGGTTGATCAGAGGAGAGGGTTACATTCAGCTGGTTTATGTTAACACTAATGCTAATGGGTGAATTTAGCTGTGTAACAAAATGAAAAAATTGGCCTGCATATTTCAATGGTATCAGAGATATGATTCTACCAGCCTGTGGTCTAGTGAGTTCTGTTTCCGATGAGTGACAGAGCCCACAGATACTACACCACAAGTCAGGCGGGAAATCCGCCATATCAGTTTCCACATACACCAGAGGCAGACACTTTTTCTGAGGCACTCAGAGAAACCAGGCAAACAGTTGACAGAGGTAAAGCAGTTGCAGAGATGGCAGAGAGTAACATACAGCCCACGGATGATAAAGATGACAGAACGGAGAAGAAGTTTGATGGGATCATTGACATGCTGGGACGCTTACTTGCCAAAATGGATCAGCAAGCTACAAACAATTCCCCCCTTAATCAAAAAAACTCCAACGGTGAACACAGTGGAGTCAATAGGAACAATGGCAGTGGGAGAGACAAAACCATTGGACAGCATGATGCCACGTCTAGAGGATCAGCCTCGAGACCCCTTTTTCCCACATTCACTCAAAGAGAAGAAACCCAAGTTGAAATTGCAGCGAATTATGCCGATGACGCCAGACAGGCTTACTTGGAGTATGACTCTTTCCCTCCTGGCCTTAAGGAGTTGTGGTCTTTTCACCAATTCATTAATCAGAGGAACCGGAGAAATGGTGGAAGAAATGAATTCAGAGGTCCTATGGGTCCTAGAACGGATTACCAACAAGCTCTTGGGAAGGTGTCTTTGGCCCACTTCAATGGAAGTGATGCATGCACAGCTAGAGCATGGGTGCAGAAACTGGATAATTACTTATCCTTGAAACCTATGACGGAAGAAGACGCAATCAAATTTGCCACCCTACACTTGGAAGGTGCTACCCATGAGTGGTGGTATCATGGTTTGGTCACCCTTGGCCACAACCTAATCAGAACATACGGAGAGTTCACTAACAAGCTGATTGGCAGATTTGACACTAAGGATCCTGAGGTGAAATTCAGGGAGCTTGCTCAGCTGAAACAACATGGTTCCTTGGAATCATACATTGGGGATTTCCAAAGGCTTTCCGTGATGGTGCCCAACATCACCGAAAGAAGATTAGTGGTGTTGTTTTCAGAAGGTCCAATGGAGCCATTGAGAGAATGGGTAAAGGCTTTTGACCCACCCAGTCTTGAAGAGTCTATCAAAAAGGCTAGAAACATGGAGCTGTCCGCACCTAAGCCCAAATTTCCATCCAAGCCTTTTCCCCATAGACAAGACAAAAGGCATCCTCCAAATCAGCACAAGAAATTTCCTCCTCGATTGGATGATGATGTTAGAGAGAAGCTAAGGAAAGAAGGGAAGTGTTACACATGCAAAGAACCTTGGACAAGGGGACACAGATGCTATGGAAGAGGCCATTCTAACCATATGGAGGCCTATTCTGATTACGGATCAGAATCTGATCACTTAGAGCAGCATTCAGAGATGGCTGAAAGTGATGAAGAACATGAGCTTGAGGAGATTGAAGAAGAGCAAGGGGGTGAGGGCACCTTTGCCCAACTCTCAAGTTTCCAAAAGAACGAGTCCTTCAAGCTTCGTGGCTCAATTGGGAAGCACCGTGTGATTGCCTTAATTGATACTGGAACAACACACAACTTCATTGATGAAGGATTGGTTGCAAAGAAAAACCTCAAGACGGAAGAATTTGAAGGCTTTAAAGTGATGGTTGCTGATGGGTTCCACATCGCTTGCACTCACAAAGTTACGAACATGTCTTTACAGTTAGGTAACCATGAAGTCAAAGACGACTTCTATGTTGTTAACATTGGAGATACTGATGCCGTTCTCGGCATCCAATGGCTGCGATCTCTTGGAGCGATCTCCCTAAATCTGCAAACCATGGAACTTAAATTTCAGTCCGATGGGAAGAAAGTAGTGCTAAGAGGAATGTCAAATGGAGGTCCTCGGATTGTCTCTTTCAAAAGGATGGAAAGGCTGATCCGCCATGATGCAGTTGAGTGGGCTACAGAGTGCATGGTTCTTCCAGCTAGCCCGGTTGAAACAAAGATAGAATATCCGCCAGATATTCAATTTGTACTCATAAAAAGAAGTAAAGTGTTTGCTGATTTGCCACCAGGGCCACCTCCAAATAGAGGGTTTGAACACGTCATTGAGCAAAAAGAAGGGGCAAAACCAATCATCACAACACCATACAGATATCCTAAGAAACAAAAAGATGAAATTCAGAAAAACATAAAGGAGCTTTTAGAGATGGGTTTCATTCGCCCAAGTAAAAGTCCTTTCACTTCAGCAGTTGTACTTGTGAAGAAGAAAGATGGCACCATCCGCATGTGTGTGGATTATCACGCCTTGAACCAAAGCACCATCAAGAATCGGTATCCCATCCCCCGAATCAATGAACTCATTGATGAGCTGCACGGTGCTAAGATTTTCTCAAAGATTGACTTAAGGTCAGGATACTATCAGATTCGAATGAGGGGATCAGATGTTGAGAAGACAACATTCAGGTGCCACTATGGTCACTTTGAATTCTTAGTTATGCCATTTGGGCTGACTAATGCTCCGGCCACCTTCCAATCTTGCATGAACAGAACTTTCCAGAGGCAGTTGAGGAAGTTCGTGTTGATATTTTTTGATGACATCCTCATTTACAACAAGACTTGGGAGGAACACCTCCAACACTTGGAGGAAGTGCTTAGCATTCTTGAGACAAAAAGTTTCTTTGCAAAGGAGTCAAAGTGTGAATTTGGTATGGGAGAGTTACTCTACCTTGGCCACATCATCAATGCAGAAGAAGTCAGAGTTGATCCAGAGAAAATCAGGGCTATCGTGGATTGGCCAACCCCGGAAACTCTAACCCATCTGAGAGGGTTCTTAGGTCTATGTGGATTTTACAGAAGGTTTGTGAAAGGGTATTCACAAAGTGTTGCTCCTCTTACTGATCTAACCAAAAAGGGGGCATTCTTGTGGTCAGAAAAGGCACAAGTTGTCTTTGATAAATTCAAGAGGATCATGAGCTCTTGTTCGGTTTTGCCTATACCGGATTTGTCCAAACCTTTTGAGGTGCAATGCGATGCTTCGGGAGAAGGAGTTGGTGCTATTTTGATGCAGGAAAAGCACCCCATTGTGTTCGAGAGCAGAAAACTAAGAGGCATTGAAAGAACCTACTCGATTTATGACAAGGAAATGCTTGCAATCATGCATGCATTAGCCAAGTTTAGACAATACTTGGTGGGGAGTAAGTTTGTTGTCAAGACTGATCACAACAGTCTCAAACACTTCATGCATCAGAAGGACTTGAACAAAAGACAACAGAAGTGGGTGAGTAAGCTACAGGCTTATGATTTCGACATTGAGTATGTCAAGGGGAAGAATAATGTGGTGGCAGATGCAATGTCTCGAAGGCATCACTTGAGCTCATTATGCGAGCTTACAGCTGATTGGAGAGAGTTGTTGCTTGCTGATTATGCCAAAAATCAGTTTGCAACCAACATTATTGAAGGTACTTGTCAGGATGAAAAGTACAAGGTAGTTGATGGGCTGATACATTACAAAGATAGGATCTTTTTGGTGTCCGATTCCAACCTCAAAAAGAAGGTTTTGCAAACTTTCCATGACATTCCACTTGCTGGTCACCAAGGTTACTTTAAGACTTACAGGCAGATCTGTGAGAGATTCACATGGAAGGGGTTGAAGAATGAGGTGTTGAGTTACATCAAGGAATGCCATACTTGCCAAATGAACAAAAATGAGCACACATACCCCGCGGGACTGTTGCAGCCCCTACCCATTCCCAATCAAAAATGGGAAAGCATCTCTATGGACTTCATCATGGGGTTGCCTAAGACACAAGGGAAAGATTGCATCTTCGTGGTAGTAGACAGATTAACAAAGTTTGCTCATTTCTTCGCCATCACCAGTTCATTTACAACAGCTCAAGTGGCTGAGTTGTTCTTTCATGAGGTGTTTAAGTTGCACGGTTTGACAAAAAACATTGTGAGTGACAGGGACAGCAAGTTCCAAAGCACTTTTTGGCAAGAAATTTTCCGGATGAGTGGTACGGTACTTATTCCAAGTACCAGTTATCACCCCCAAACCGATGGTCAAACAGAAATTGTGAACAAGTGGTTGGAGGGTTATCTCCGAAACTATGTTTCAAAACAGCAGAAGGCTTGGGTCAAATGGCTTCATTTGGGGGAATACTGCTACAATTCATCCTATCACATGTCCATTAGGATGTCTCCATTCAAAGCCCTCTATGGTTATGAGGCTATCAGCTTTGCAGATTTGGTGTTTGGGGATAGCAAGGCACCACAGGCCAAAGATATGTTACAGCAAAGTCAGGATATTCTGAAATCATTGAGGAACAACATTCAGATTGCACAGAATCAGCAGAAATTGTACGCTGATCAGCGGCGTGTTGAGCGCTCCTTCGAGGTAGGAGACATGGTTTACCTTCGCCTTCAGCCTTACAGACAGTCTACTCTCAAGAAGAGTGGCGCTGAGAAGCTAAAACCCCGTTTCTATAGGCCTTTCAGAGTTATCAGAAAGGTGGGTGCAGTAGCCTATGAGTTAGAATTACCGCCTAGCAGTAAACTACACAATGTCTTCCATGTGTCTCGCCTCAAAAAGGCATTGGGACATAACATTATTGTTTCATCCGATCTCCCCCCATTGGATGAGGAAGGGTTGTTGGTGATAGTTCCTGAAAAAATTATCAATTCCAAGGAACGTTCTTTGAGGAGGACAATCAAAGAATATTTGGTGAAATGGAAGAACTTGCCGTTGGAGGATGCCACTTGGGAGAATGAGGAGATCCTGCAACATCCTGGTTTACAGTTGCTTGTGGGCAAGCAATTTTTGGAAGGGCAGACTGTAATGTCCCCTTCTCAGCAGTGACCTGGCAGTTGGCCGTTAGTCTATCCTGGTGACCCGTAGACTACTCGGAAGCAAAACTTAGGGTTCCCTATATTCTAGGAGGATGTTTCAGCTCTTGTTGGAGTGTGCTTCTGGAATCTTGGTGTTTGGCTGGCAGCTCTTTTCTGGGTTTTCAGAGAGCTTCGCGTTGATATGACTTACATGATGATCCCAGCAAATTCATGGATTTACTATTTTTAGTAAGTTCTATTTCTGGCAGTGGTCCTGTTTGCTTCAGTGCATTTGGCTTCCCTCTTCGGATGGTTCAGTTGGAAGCGTCAGAATCAACGCCTGGGTGTAGTTCTTGGAGAGATAAATTATTTTAATTAAAATAATGTTTTATTTTAATTATAACCCCTTGGTCTAGCTTCATAACTTAAGTTGTTTTAAAAGGGGGAATTTAAGGGTGGGCGCCCCATCAAGGAATTATGTGAAATTTTAATGATTTATCAAAGAGGAAAAAGGACACCAACTTGAGAAGAGAAAAGTAATTTTAATTTTTATGAGATTTTTCACTGAGTGAAAAGGGACGCCAACTTGAGGAAGGGTAAGTCAACATGAAATTCGAAATTGGTTGACTCCTGAGTTTTGGCGCACTTTCTGGAAGCTTCTAAGATGCTCTTCAAAAGTTATATAAGGGAGTGCTCATCTTCATGTTTTTCATCTTGAATTTTATGCGAAGTTATGCTGCCGAAATGGTATTGGACTTGCTTCGAGGGATGCATACCTCCTAGCTGGCTTAGCTTCTTGCTTGAAATATAGCAACTAGTTAAGAGTTCGTTTTTATAGAGTTATTTTGCATTCTGAGTTAGAGTTTTGTATTTTCAGTCCATTTCACAGTTGTTGTTTTAGCTGTGGCTGAACTGGTTTTTCAATCATAAGTAGTTGAGTGATTTTTATTTGCTTATGGGTGTTTGAGGTTTATGCTTGGTTGGTTGAGGCGACCCCTTCCACCAAATTGCAGATTTTATTGTTGAGTCTTTATTTTATTATGGCAAAATCGCCCTTTCTTGAGGGTCGTACTATTTGGGAGAGCATTGGGATGCGTGCAAATTAAATGTGTTGTGTTTTGGTTGGTCTCTTGGTTCTATCTTGGGCGCCTTTAACATTAAACATGTTTGCACTTGGTTTCATGGGATTCGGATGAAAATTGAGTGAGTTATCATTAGATGAATGAATTTCTATGTTGCTGATTCTGCAATTTCAGTGCAGGTCTGACATAACCAGATTTGCATAATGAGGGTTTAAAAGTTGGGTTTGTTGTTTGTGAAGTCCAAATAGGTATAGGCGAGTCTTCCTATTTTATTACAGCAATTTGTACTTATCCGGATGGCATGAAGTTCTATCAAATTGTAAGCTGAGCAGTAGTACTGCCAGTATTCTTAGCTTTGGCTATTTCCCACGATTGTGGAAGGGACTGGTACTGCTTCAGTCTATAGTTTAAATTAATCACTGCATTCCCGCTGAACAAGTGGAAGAGGCCGGCTTGCCACCTATTTACCCTTATTGTAATGCATTTCATCATTTGTTGATCGGCTAAGCCGTCAAAATGCTCCCACTGAATAAGTGGTCGAGTTGCACTTTATTTCAATACTGTACTCTCAATTCCAGTCCTCCCGCTGAACAAGTGGTTGAGTGATTGCTTTTCTTTCAGTTACTTTCAACAAGTTCTTGTTTGCTAACAATCCCCTTTCGTGTATGCTCTCAACCTCGCCCGCACTGGGATCTAGGTTGATCAGAGGAGAGGGTTACATTTAGTTGGTTTATGTTTACACTAATGCTAATGGGTGAATTTAGCTGTGTAACAAAATGAAAAAATTGGTCGGCATATTTCAATTTGACACATTTTTGTTAAAATTATTTCCTCTCCAACTATTATGTGAGGAACTATGAGGGGTGTTCATGCATTTATAGGGAAAAATCATGAATTTTTTGACTGTTTTTTTCACTTATTTTCTTCGTTTTTCTATATTTTGCATTTTTTATGCTTCTGGCAAGTATTTTTGTCAAACTCGCCAAGTTTCTAGCGAGTACTCACCAATTTTTTGGCAAGTACTCGCAAAAACTCGATGAGTTTGACTAGCGAGTTAACTCGCGAGTTACTTGGGCAGGTTCAAATCTAGAGAGTACTTGTCGAGTTTTCCATCAATGGTCTAGATAACTCAGAAAGTCCTCATCACTAGAATTGTGTATTCATTCTACAATGTGAGCCCATCCAATTATGTTTGTAGCTTCTACTCCTCATCAATTAATCATAGCTCCTCAACCTCTACACTCCACCATGTTCCTAGTCTTTGTTTGTTCTTGGGTGTCTTAAAATCAATGAGATGCAAGGCACTATGTATTACAACAAACTTTTCTACTCTTGTAGAGGTAAGCTTGTTCCCCTTTAAAGAGTAGATGAAGCTATAAGTGGACCAGTTACTCTCAACAATAGAGGATGTAGAAACCTTTCAAAAAAGATGAGTGGAAAGTGTGCACAAAAATCTTAGAGGTCCATAGATTCACCACTAACTAACTAGCTTGACATGTGCCAAAGTTTGTCTATCAATTATAACTACATTCTTGTAAACTTCATTCATTCAACTCTGACCAATGAAGCTTCCTCAAGACTATAAGTTTTCTTGAAGGCCTTTATGAGGCCATTCCTCACCTCATGGTCATTAATGGGCAGAACTTTGCCAAGTCTATCCACATACAACTTTGGATTCAAAGAATATGCAACCATTTGTAGAGGGGTGTTTAGCTTCTCCTACCTTTTATGGATAATGGGACATGCTCAATCTAGAGCTCTAGAGTGGGATCTCTCTCATGAATGATGGCTTTTCTCTAGCCAAGCATGCTATCAATGCACTCATAGATCTACCTAAGACTAGGATTGTCAAAATCCCCAAACCTAATGATAGTGAAAATATGTTGTACAAAAAAAGTCATGTATCTCACATTTGACCAAAAAAGTATCACTAACCACAATCTCCTTAAACCTCTTCCTCTACTCTCTGTCTTTGCCTCATTCCACCGATTCCATTCTTGTGTCATAATCATAAGTCGCAATAGCTCTTGCAACTCAAGCACCCTCTATCATAGAATGAAATAGAATGCAAATGTTACACCCCGAAATTGTATAGTTACTATTTTAGTAATGCTTAGAGCATTCTGTTTGTAAGGAAGGATTTGAATGAATAAAATGTGTTTAACCTTGTTATCAATTTGAGAATCTTTTTACATGTTATGATTGGCTCATTCTGTGTTCTTGATTGATGTTATTCTTGAATAAAGCAATGCATAAAAGAGAGTGATTAGTCTTGTTTTTATAATTGATTTATATACTACAATTGTTATGAGCAAGTAACTGTTGTGGTTTTGTGCCAATGGATGCAGGAACAGGAACTATTCCTCCAGGCGGAGGGGAGACATCACTCGGGAGAGGGGCTTGGTCGAATAACCGGTAAAGTTGATCAGTTGAGCATACACACACTTCACTAAGGGTTTTTGGGAACTGAGTCAGGTTGAGTTATCCTGATAAGTCATCCTTAGGCTTAGGAGCTTTGGATTACTTCTTTATGCTTTATGAGTGGTGTTACTTGTTATCTGACTTACTGTTCTGTGAGCCTTGAATGTGAAATATGAATTGATAAGTATGGTATAGACAGGATGTATATGCGTATACGTGTACCACTCATATGTACGTAGCAACATGTATGACATGTTGATACAGATGTATGATGGGCAATTATTATGCCATACACATGTGTCAACATGGCATACATACAGATGCATACACGTGGCTAGCACACCTATAAACATATGCACACTATCTATGATGTTTGTTATAACATTATTATGATGCCTTAAATTTACAGTTAAACATATATATACATGTTTGTACAAACAGGTGTATTGAGAGTATGCTGACTGGCTCGCAATACACGTATTTGGATGATTAAATACAAATATGTATAGATATATTTAAGTGTAAATATATGAATGTTTATATATATATATATTAAATATTATATTTAATATATACGTTATTATAGTTTTACCAGGAATAAATATATAGATATATATAGTAATATTTAAATATTAAAACATTTAAATATAGATATAAAACTATAATAAAATATATTTAATATAATACAAAATATAAATATAACATCTTATTTATATTTTAAATAAATAAGATCTTGGAAAATAAATAAATTTGACTTGTATAGTCATTTGGCAAATAATATGTATTTACCATGAGTAAAATAAATAAATGACTTTTATAGTCTTTTTGCTAAAAACGTATGAAGTTTATTTGGTAAAATATACGTATTTTACATTGGATAAAATGAAAAGGGCTTATCAAATACATTTCATAAACCTTAAGAAATGCGAAATGTTTATACGCCAAAGGTTCGAAGTTATGTGTTTGGAAATAATCAAAAACATGAACAAAAGGAAATCGTGCACAGCTACAAACTTACGCACAAGACCAGGTCACGGTTTGCTATGCCATCCACCATTTGGAGAATACGTGAGGAGGGCTGAATGAGAGCCAGACGGGGTGCATTCTGCCTTGGACATTTTTTGCCATGAACTTCATCCGCCATTTTAGACGCCCAGGATGAGTAACGCCTGTAGGTGTCCTTCTTCCGCATTTTACCATGTGTAAGTTGAAAAGTTTCTCCTGAATAAGGTCGAATCATCTCTCAATTTGCTGAGTAACTTGTTAGTTAGCTTCCACTGTGTCATGTCCCCTTCTAGTTGACATCTCTTTCCAGTGTAGAGTTAGCCTATTATGCGACCTCCGTAGGCTAATGAGGAGATTAGGAGGTCTTGTGAGGCATGGCTCAGCCTCGGTTAGCGGAGTTTCTTTGCTTGGCTTTCGTTCAGGGTCAATCAGACATCTTTTGGCTAGACTTACTATTTTTAGTAAGTCATGGGAGCACCCTGCTATTTTTAGAATCTCAGTTTAGTCACATGTGGATTTAGTCTCTCGACTCCTGGCTCAAACGGCTTAGCAATCAGACAAGTAAATCAAAAGATATTAAAATTTAAGTGACTTAAGTGATTTATTTAATATTTTTATATTATTATAAAGTTATAAAGTAACTTTATAATAATAAAGTCACTTTAATATAATAAAGTGCGTTAAATGAATAATTTAATGTGGGAATAAATCTTTTATCCCACATTGGCCAGGAAGGTGTTTGAGCTCTCCTAAGGAAAGAATAAAAAGAGACTTAAGAGCTCATTCTCAGCATCCATTGTTATTGCTATCATTTTGAAAACAGGTTTTGTGCTCTGAGAAGGGTTTCAGCCATTGCCATTGAAGAACGTAGTTCTTCTGTGAGTCTCCATTTGAACTGGTGAAATATCTAGCGAATTTGGTATCTAGAGAGTTTCATACAGAGACTCTGATTTGTGCCTCAGCAGTTGTGAAGAAGATCCAGAGATTAATAGGGGTTTCATTGCAGATCAGAATATTTAAAATTAATCCTTTGCTTATTAAAGTTTGTACCTACTGCTACAGTACGGCTGTGAATAGTAACACGTGAATAGTGTCATGTGAATAGTGTCGCATGAACAGTAACACGTGAATAGTGATGCATGAATAGTAACATGTGAATAGTGTCGCATGAATAGTAACGCATGAATAGTGATGCGTGAATAGTGACGCGTGAACAGTAAAATGCTACAATGCTGTCATGAATAGTGAAATGCTTCAGTTCCAGTTGAAGGCAAAGCAAAAATCAAATAAAAAAATCAGGTTCCATGTTGTTGCCATTGTTTTTATTTTGAAAATAACGTAATTTTCCATTCTCTCGAGAAATAAAGATTAATTGCAGCAGTAGATCAGTTGTTTCAGAAATTTCAGATTATTGTAATAAGTTTCAGTTTTATGTTATTTGCTTTTATGTCAATAAACCCTCAAAACACAAAAAAAACGATATATCTATTCAAAACACCAAAACAAATTGAGACAGTGCATTCAGTAGCAAAATAGTATAGAAGCAGAGAACTAGTCGGGTTCTTACAGTGGTATCAGAGCGGTTTCCTGCCAGCCTGAGGGATTTGGGTTTCATATGCAGCCACAAGAAATTGGACCTCACAGGTATTACACCCGCAGAAGAGCTAAACAGGAAAGGGATTGGAGAGAAGACAATCCATTTACAGAGGTACCAGCAGTTGAAATGGGTGACAGGTTTGCAGGCAGTCCACCTAGAGGGAACAGAGATGAGGAACAAGAAACTAGAGAGTTCTTCAGAACAATGGCTACAGGACAGCAGCAGATGGCTCAAGCTATACAGGCACTTACTACCTTGGTTGAACTTATTAATCCACAGGATAGACGAAATCCAGATCAAGGGGATAACAGGAGTGCAGCGGGTTCACTTGGAGACCAGAGGACTCGTTCTTGGACAGCAGATAGGCCAACTCGTCCTACCTTTGTTAGAGATGAGCCAGAGGTAGCCCCAGTAGAAGAAGCAGGTGAGGAGGCGTTCGCAGATGTCCTTATGGCTGCGAATGATGAATGGGAATTACTAACTCCACAGGTGCGTGAGAGGATGACTTTTGATAGATTTGTGAATCAGAGGAGAGAACACTATCGTTTAGTTAGACAAGATAGAAAGCCCAGGAATCAAAACAGTGAACTTCAGCGAGCTACGAGCAAGCTTACTTTGCCTTCTTTTGATGGTAGTGGCAAGATGACTGCTCAAGCTTGGATTCATAAGCTTGATACTTTCCTAGCATTGAGACCTATGACAGAGGTTGAAGCTATTAAATATGCCACCTTGCACTTGGAGGGAGTAGCACATGATTGGTGGTCTCATGGGATGATCACTCTCCAGCATAATCAGGTGACAGCTTATCAGGATTTTGTGGATAGGCTCGTGGAGAGGTTTGATAAGAAGGATCCAGAAGTTTACTTTCGAGACTTAGCTCAGCTGAAACAAACAGGAAGCTTGGATCTTTTCATCAGTGAATTTCAGCGATTGGCAGTTATGGTGCCAAATATCTCAGAGAGGAGATTAATAGTCTTATTCACTGAGGGCTTATCGGAACCGCTGAAGGGTTGGATTAAGGCTTTTGATCCTCCCTCACTACAGGAAGCTATGAGGAAGGCACGTAGCATGGAACTTGCAGCCCCATCTAGCAAGTTCAATTCTAGGAGTTCTTCTTCTTTTAAGGACAGCAAGGGATTCAATAGGAACAAGGAAAAAACTGATTTTAAGAGTGACTCTAAGGGTAAATCAGCAACACCCTTAGACCGAGAAACTCTTAACGATTTACGCAGGAAGAAGTTATGCTTCTACTGCAAGGGTCCCTATGACATAAATCACGATTGTCCTTTGAGGCCAAAAGGAAAGGCCAACAGGGTTATGTGGGCTTACTATGAGGGTTCGGATTCTGAAAATTCCGAACAGCAGGAGAGTCCTGAGGAGTCAGAGGCAGAGGCAGAGGCTTCAGAGCCTAAGGGTGAGACAGAGTTTCAGTTCCAGGAGGCACGGCTGTCTAGCATTCAGCAGGAGGGATCTTTTAGACTCCGCGGAGTCTTGGCTGGTCAAAAGGTTATTACCCTTCTGGATACAGGTGCCACCCACAATTTCATTGATGCCAGATTTGTGGAGAAGCGTGGGATAATGACCGAAGAGTTTGAGGGTCTTCGGGTTAAGGTGGCTGATGGTTACACTCTCAAGTGTGACCGCATGATTAAGGATCTCCCTTTGCGCTTGAATAATTATGAATTCAAGGCTGATTATTATGTGGTTAACATGGGTGATCTTGATATAGTCTTGGGCATGAAGTGGCTCCATTCTCTTGAGGAGGTTACACTTCGCCTTAAAGACATGGAGATTCGGTTCGAGGTGGAAGGAAAAACTCACATATTGAAGGCCATTAGAGACAGTAGTGTTAAGACTATTTCCTTCCGACGGATGGAGAGACTCATTCGTCATGACCAGATTGAGTGGGCAGCAGAGTGTACCTTGATGCCTACACAGGGGGGACAGCATAAGACCGAGTATCATCCTGACATCCAGCAGTTGCGGGTTAAGTATGATAAGGTTTTTAGTGACATTCCACCAAGGAGACCTCCAGATAGAGGGATAGAGCACATCATAGAGCTTGAGGAGGGCGCTAAGCCCGTCATGATTACTCCTTACCGGCACCCGAAGCGGCTTAAGGATGAGATAGAGAAGACAATCAAGGAGCTGCTTGCTATGGGTCACATTCGGCCGAGTAAGTCACCATTTGCTTCTTCAATTGTTCTAGTGAAGAAGAAAGATGGTACCCTACGTATGTGCATTGATTACAGGGTATTGAATAAGAGAACAATTAAGAACAAGTACCCCATACCCCGTATAGATGAGCTTATTGATGAGCTCCATGGAGCCTGTTATTTTATGAAGATAAATTTGAGATCAGGCTATGATCAGATCAGAGTCCGTGAGCAGGATATTGAGAAGACCGCCTTTCATTGTCATTGTGGGCACTTCAAGTTTGTGGTTATGCCATTTGGGCTAACCAATGCTCCAGCTACCTTCCAGTCCACCATGAACAGGGTCTTCCACTCTCAGTTGAGGAGATATGTACTCGTCTTCTTCGATGATATATTGATTTATAGCAGGACATGGCAGGAGCACTTAGCTCACTTAGAGACTGTACTCAGCATTTTGGATAGGGAGTCCTTGTATGCCAAGGAATCCAAGTGTGACTTAGGAATGACTGAGTTATTATATTTAGGCCACATCATCAGTGCAGAGGGAGTGCGGATGGATCCTGAGAAGGTCCGTGCTATCATAGATTGGCCTACTCCTGAGAACCTTACACAGCTGCGAGGATTCCTTGGGTTGTGTGGTTTCTACCGCAGATTTGTCAGTGGTTATTCTCGCCATGCAGCACCTATGACGAATTTGTTGAGAAAAGGTGCATTCATTTGGACTCCTGAGGCACAGGAGTGCTTTATGAGGTCCAAGGAGCTTATGACTACATGTCCGGTACTGGCTTTACCTGATTTCACGAAGCCATTTGAGCTTCAGTGCGATGCTTCTGGTGAGGGCATAGGAGTGGTGCTAATGCAGGACAAGCACCCGATAGCTTATGAGAGCAGGAAACTCAGAGGACCAAAGAGGATTTTCAGCATATATGATAAGGAAATGCTGGCCATAATGCATGCCTTGGCCAAATTCAGGCAATACCTAGTAGGCAGCAAGTTTTGCATTAAAACTAATCACAATAGCTTGAGACATTTCCTTGGACAGCGGGATTTGAATGACCGCCAGCAAAAGTGGGTGAGCAAGTTACAGGCATATGACTTTGACATTACCTATGTCAAGGGAACACAGAATGTTGTTGCTGACGCTCTTTCTCGCCGGCCTCATCTGAGTTCTATGGTGCACATTACAGAGGATTGGAGGCATTTGATTGTGGCAGAGTATGCCAAGGACACTTGGGCATCAGGTATTGTTGAGAGGTCCATAGTAGACACCAGGTACACAGTTGTAAATGAGCTGATCATTTACAAGAACAGGATTTTCTTGGTCCCAGGTTCTGAGATGAAGAACACCATTATGCGAGCTTTCCATGACGTACCTACAGCAAGACATCCAGGTTACTTTAAAACATACAAACAGGTACGAGAGCGGTTTACATGGAAAGGCCTTAAGGTTGATGTTCTTCAGTATGTGCGTGAGTGCCCTGTTTGTCAGCAGAACAAACAGGAGAACACATTTCCAGCAGGATTATTGCAGCCCCTTCCGATTCCTGATAGGAAGTGGGAATGCCTGTCGATGGATTTTATTACGGGCTTGCCGAAAGCCCAAGGATGTGACTGTATTTATGTAGTTGTGGATCGGTTGACGAAATATGCTCACTTCTTCCCGATCACCACCACTCACACAGCTACACAGGTAGCAGAGATTTTCTTCCGTGATGTTTTTAGATTACATGGTTTGCCACGGAGTATAGTCAGCGACAGGGATAGTCGGTTCTTGAGTCACTTCTGGCAGGAGGTGTTCAAACTTTGTGGGACCGAGCTTACCCCGAGCACCAGTTACCACCCGCAGACCGATGGTCAAACGGAGATTGTGAACAAATGGGTGGAAGGTTACCTCAGGAATTATGTTGCAGGGCAGCAAAAGGCATGGGACCGATGGATACATTTGTGTGAGTATTGTTACAATACCACATATCACATGACCATCCAGATGTCCCCTTTCATGGCGTTGTATGGTTATGAGGCGCCTAGCTTTCTTGATTTGCTTCTGAGCGACAGTAGGGTGCCCAGTGCAGGGGACTTATTACAGGAGAGCCAGGACATTGTAAAGGCTCTTAAGGAGAACATAGCTAAGGCATAGAATCAGCAGAAGCAGTATGCGGATCAGAGGAGGACAGAGAGATCTTTTGAGGTGGGAGACATGGTATACCTCATGCTACAGCCCTACCGACAGTCTACTCTCAGGAAGAGTGGATCAGAGAAGCTCAAGCCACGATATTATGGTCCTTTCCGGATTACCAGGCGTATTGGAGAGGTGGCTTACGAGCTAGAGCTCCCAGCTGATAGTAAGGTCCACAATGTTTTTCATGTATCACGCCTCAAGAAGGCGTTAGGACATCGTGTGGTACCTTCAGCAATATTACCTCCCTTAGATGATGAGGGAAAATTGATTTTAGTAGCTGAGTCTATTTTGGAGTACAGGGAAAGACAGCTTCGCAGGAGGACTATCAGGGAATATCTGGTGAAGTGGAGAGATTTACCTATAGAGGATGCTACGTGGGAGAGCGAGGAGATTTTGCAGCATCCGGAGTTGAGATTGCTTGAGGACAAGCAATTTCAGGAGGGGCGGACTGTCATGTCCCCTTCTAGTTGACATCTCTTTGCAGTGTAGAGTTAGCCTATTATGCGACCTCCGTAGGCTAATGAGGAGATTAGGAGGTCTTGTGAGGCATGGCTCAGCCTCGGTTAGCGGAGTTTCTTTGCTTGACTTTCGTTCAGGGTCAATCGGACATCTTTTGGCTAGACTTACTATTTTTAGTAAGTCATGGGAGCACCCTGCTATTTTTAGAATCTCAGTTTAGTCACATGTGGATTTAGTCTCTCGACTCCTGGCTCAGACGGCTTAGCAATCAGACAAGTAAATCAAGAGATATTAAAATTTAAGTGACTTAAGTGATTTATTTAATATTTTAATATTATTATAAAGTTATAAAGTAACTTTAATATAATAAAGTCACTTTAATATAATAAAGTGCGTTAAGTGAATAATTTAATGTGGGAATAAATCTTTTATCCCACATTGGCCAGGAAGGTGTTTGAGCTCTCCTAAGGAAAGAAAAAAAAGAGACTTAAAAGCTCATTCTCGGCATCCATTGTTATTGCTATCATTTTGAAAACAGGTTTTGTGCTCTGAGAAGGGTTTCAGCCATTGCCATTGAAGAACGTAGTTCTTCTGTGAGTCTCCATTTGAACTGGTGAAATATCCAGCGAATTTGGTATCTAGAGAGTTTCATACAGAGACTCTGATTTGTGCCTCAGCAGTTGTGAAGAAGATTCAGAGATTAATAGGGGTTTCATTGCAGATCAGAATATTTAAAGATTAATCCTTTGCTTATTAAAGTTTGTACCTGCTGCTACAGTACGACCGTGAATAGTAACACGTGAATAGTGTCGCATGAACAGTAACGTGTGAATAGTGATGCATGAATAGTAACACGTGAATAGTGTCACATGAATAGTGATGTGTGAATAGTGACGCGTGAACGGTAAAATGCTACAGTGTTGTCATGAATAGTGAAATGCTTCAGTTCCAGTTGAAGGCAAAGCAAAAATCAAATAAAAAAATCAGGTTCCATGTTGTTGCCATTGTTTTTATTTTGAAAATAACGTAATTTTCCATTCTCTCGAGAAATAAAGATTAATTGCAGCAGTAGATCAGTTGTTTCAAAAATTTCAGATTATTGTAATAAGTTTCAGTTTTATGTTATTTGCTTTTTATGTCAATAAACCCTCAAAACACAAAAAAAACGATATATCTATTCAAAACACCAAAACAAATTGAGACAGTGCATTCAGTAGCAAAATAGTATAGAAGCAGAGAACTAGTCGGGTTCTTACACACTGCATGAATTGACTAGTTCAAACATATATAGGTGTCAATTCTCATGCCAAAATGTTAGCAGGCATGAGAATTCAAAACCTATATAATGAGCTTGTTACATTGCCATTTCTACCAATTTCATATCTACCTTTGCAAATTCCGAATTTCCTTTGAGAGAGCTGCAATTTGTCTTTGCTGTAATCACACTTGTTTTGAGAGAGCTGCAATTTGTCTTTCCTATAACCACACTTGTTTAGAGAGAGCCACAATTTGCCTTTGCTGTAATCAAAGCCAATTCACAGTTTGCCATTGCCAAATTGAGAGGACTGTGGAATTTACTTGCTGCAATACCTGGAAAATACTCCATCCATGATGTGAATAGAATCTGGAAAAGACGGAGAGGGACTGAGTTCAAAAGGAGAAGCTACAGATTGAATTCGATAGCAGCAAGGAAACAGGCATGAGAGAGTTATCTTTTAATATTCTGTTATTTTATTTAAATAAATCTACTTGCTTAAATTATGCATTGTTTTACATTATCGAATGAAGTAGGGTAGGCAATTACAAGAGAAATTTTGTTTCCTATTTTAGCTTGATTTCATAGAAAAATTTTATTTATTAAGGAAAAGCTTGATTGCATAGGAAAAGCTTGTTTATTAAGGAACAACTTGATTGCATAAGGAATAGCTTGATTTCATAGGAAAAGCTTGTTAAAAAGGAATAGCTTGATTTCATAGGAAAAGCTTGTTAAGAAGGAATACCTTTTTATAAAGGAATAGCTTGTTCAAATTATAAAAGAAATGTTTGAACACTTTTTAGAATTTACTTGATGAATTAAAATTACGTGAATACTGTTTGATCTCCTTATATAAAGGAAATGAGGAACTAGTTATTAAATACTAGGTCGAGGGTGGAATCAGTACCAAGGTAGTCTAAAGTTTTAAAGTTAGTAGGTTAACTAGGAAAAGCTATATGCTCCATGGATAAAGAATTCCAAGATAGGAGTTACCCGAGGGACCTGTTGACGTGTTTTTTATGACAACACCAACACAGAATAAAATGTCCAACGGTCACTCTATTCCCTCTTGATCAAAGTATTCCACATGCTAAGATTGCGTGAAAGTTCATGCGTTCAACTCCAAGGTTCTTTTTATCGCGAATAGACTCAGTTGGTTGATGTGAATATGCTAGGTATTCCAAGGGGCTTACGTGAGTTGCTCATTCAGAAGAAAGGATTTTCAAATTTCGGGAGATTTGTCAATGAAGCTCGGGTTCTTAAACTAACCGGATAATGCTGAATGTAAAAAGGGGATTAGAGATGCTACCATCTACTCCTAAAGGGTGAAGGGCGAAGATCAACTTAAACAATCTTTAAACCAGACTTTGCTTCGTCTCCCTTTGGACAACTCTGACAAAGTTGGTGCAATCTTCAAAGGATGGGTAAGATGTTCAAATTGTGATTCAACATGTGCACTCCGTCACAACGATGCAAGTGAACACACGAATCACAACCGAAGTTAGGTACTGATATTCCAATTGACCACGCAAGGCAAACTTGCCATCAGCAAGCCCGCTAGTGGTATGGATGAAAGAAGATATGCTCAAACCACAACGCCACACTCCACAATTAACAACTACTTGCATAAAATAAAGTCTACTCTATTCTATCAATCTGAATTGGAAAGACGAAAAGGCCTTGCTAGCTATTCACAATAAAAGATAGAACCACCATGCAATGATAAACCTTTGTATTATGAGAGTTTTCCACAACAACCTCTTACAAAACTTTCAAAGGGAAAGTTTTCTATCCTTTTCAAATTAAGCTAACTTCTAAGCTATCTCTCTATCTACCCTAACTTCTATCTTCTCTAACTTCTTGATCTAATATCTACTTTTTTACAAATGAAGGGGGATGCCCCTTTTATAGTTGGCCCAATCCAACGGACGGTTCAGATTGAATTACAATAAAGGGCTTAGATCGAGCCACATATGCCCTAATTAGGGTTTTCGCCCTAAAAACCGCCACAGAGAGGAGTGGGACAATGAATGCACAAAAGATTCTCCACTCATCTGCAGGAACCACTACGAGCAATTAATGCCCACTATCTTCTTCTAGAAGATTCTCGTCCGAAAACGCGTTCCCACTATTCTCCTCTGCTAATTCTGTTGCGTTAGGAGGAGGCAACAACACTTGGTTCAAATCCTCTTTGCAAAAAGTTCTTCTTCGTTAAGTCCTCCTGTTGCTTTCATTCCTGGATGCATTTCTCTCTTGTGACTTTCACATTTCTCTAGCCCACTACCTTGGGCGCATTTGCTTCTTTTGCATCACGTTCTTAGTGCCTTAGACAAATCTTCACTTTCGTTTCTCTTTCCAAAGTTGTAACATTGTCCAGCTTCATCACCTCAAGTCCTCACGCTCAGGCTCCAGTGTTCATCCTGCAAAACAGAAAGAAAAGCATCAAAACGCTTATAATATAAATTCACTTTACTTACCCAATTTCCATGTTCTGACCGCTTGATCTCCGGATCTTGATAGAGTTCACCATTTCCAGCAAACTTTTATAACTTTTCAACATCTGAATGCTTGATGTTCTAGCTTCATTCCATCTTCAAATTCTCCTATGCCTTGGACAAATTTCATCTCCACCCTGTGAGTGTATTTGACCTCTTGAGCTTTATTTTACCATGCTTTAGAAAATTTATCCCTCTGAGCCTTAGGAACTTTGTTGAACGGGTGCCAGGCCAAAATCTTTGTCGAAACAACACGAACAAGGCGTGGAAGAGTTTTAAACCATCTCCTAATTGGAAATGTCCAATACCCAGAAGAAAATTTCCCTCAGAAATCATAATTTCCATGTGTATCCATACGAAGGGGTAAGTTTAATTTTTATTATTTTTGAAAAAATAATAAAAATTACTAAGGTTTATTCCATTTTACTCTAGATGTATTCCACACCTGCAGTCTTCACTTTCCAAATCTTGGCATTTTTCTAGTTTTCCTGAAGAATTCCCCCTGTTCCCAGGTGCATTTGATCTTGTCTCTGGAGATTTTAACAATGCCTGCCCTAGGCGTATTTTCTAGTTCTCACCCCTGAAAATGCCTTAGAGGGATTTAAATTCTTTGACTTTACCCATGAGGGGCGCATTTTCATGTATCAACCTCCACTTTAGCTCCCTAGGCATTTCCATGCCTTAGAATATTTATCCTTCATCTTCTTTGTAGCCTTGGGCACATTTTGCATGTGAAGCCTTCATTTGGACTTAGGCAAATTTTATAACGCCTTCACCACTTGATGGGCGAATCTTGAATCCCACACTTCCATTTCTCATGCCTTAGGAAATTTCTAACCTTTTCACCACCTAATGGGCGCATTTTGGAGTAGCTATTTCCATTCTTGCCTTAGGCGTCCCTTTTGCTAACCTCTTTAGCTTATGGGCGCATTTTTCCCCTTTTGCTTCTGTTTTTATGCTTAGAAAAAAAAACCTCTAAACGCCTTCTATACTCTTTCCAAGGTGAGGGCGCATTTCTATGTGCTTACTTTGATTTTGCACACTTAGGCATTTTTAAGACCTCCACACCAAGGTGGGCGCATTTCAATATGCAAGCCTTTTACCCTCATACTTAGAAAAGTTTATCTCGACTCCCCCATCAAGGGCGCATTTATCATGGGCTACTTCCATTTTCATGCCTTAGCATTTTTTGGGCTTGATCTCCTCTAGGCTTGGGTGCATTTGGAAGGTCTAGCTTCCATTTTACCACACTTAGAAAATACTTCAGCGTATAATCCTTGCTGGGCGCATTTTGCATGTGCTAAAGGAATGGGCGCATATGGCATGTGCTGGAGGAACTTTCCCTTGCTTGAGGGCACATATCTCTCATGCTACTTCCATACTTAGAACTTTTTTAAACATCCTCCATGCTGGGCGCATTCTACATGCTTGTGCTTTTATTTTATCTTACTTAGAAACTTTTCCATATTCACCTCCTTTGCTGGGCTCATATAGAAGGGTATGCTGCAATTTTCATGACTTAAATAATTTCTAAGTCCCTTCATCCTCTAGGTTTGGCGCATTTGAAGGGGTCTACTTTTGTTTTGGCTTAGAAACATTTTGAGTGGCTCTCACCCCAAGGGCGCACTTAGCTAGGGGAGCTTCCATTTTCATTACTTAGAATATTTCTTGATGCCACCCTCTTCCTTGGGCGCATATGACCCCTTGTACTTTCATCTCCAATGACTTAGAAAATTTTAATGCCTTGCTACCTCAACCACTTGCCTAGGGCGCATTTAGAGGGGTCCACTCTCATTGCAGCTTGCCTTAAACTTTTTCTCAAGTCTTTCTCCCTCTTGGGCGCATTTTGAAGGTAGCACTTTCATTTTCATTACTTAGAATTATTTCTCACCCCACTCCTTGCTTGGGCGCATTTGGAAGGTGTGCCTTCAAGTTTACATACTTAGAAAGTTTTTCAACTTCTCCTCTTCTCAAGGGCGCATTTTGAGGGTGATGCTTCCATTTCGAAAGTTTTCCAAATCACTTGCTTGCCTTAGGCGCATTTAGAGGGTATGAGTTGGAATTCTTGATACTTAGACATTCTTGATGCTAGCCTTCATTCCTGCTAGCTGGGCGCATTTCATACTTCCTCCCTCCAGTTTCCATTTGTAGACTTGGAAATTTCTTCAACGCCTCAGCTACCTTTGCCATCTATTTTTAGTAATTTTCTGGAGAAGTGAGACTTTTGTGGCCTTTTATCTTCTGACTCTGGAGCTGGCGTGATATGTTTCTCGTGACCTCGCTACCATGTTTATACCTGTTGCCCAAGCTCATTCTCTATTTTTAGCC
The DNA here is from genome assembly GCA_007115665.2 of Sequoiadendron giganteum. Taxonomy (NCBI): domain Eukaryota; kingdom Viridiplantae; phylum Streptophyta; class Pinopsida; order Cupressales; family Cupressaceae; genus Sequoiadendron; species Sequoiadendron giganteum. The sequence goes on along the minus strand of CM021103.1, from coordinate 392,595,952 downwards.
CGCTTGCTATTTATAGTAAGCCCTTGACTTTCTGACTTCCACTGCTCCGTTTGACTTGAATTTTTCGCCAAGTGGTCCTCATCACTTGATGAACCTATTCACACCTGCCCCTCGTGTTGACCTGCTATTTATAGCCCTGTTCTGAAGACGACTTACTATAAATAGTAAGTGCCCAGATTATGCCCAAATTTTACCAGTAGATTGCCTGAAGGATGCTGATCGCAGTGGGATACCTTCGTTTCTCGAAATTCTGGCCTTTTACCCTACTTTTTAGGCATCGAAGATGGAAACCCTAATCTGACTTGCATGTGGCTCAAATGACCTTAGTTTGACTTGATTTTTGTTGCCTGCTGCTCTGCTCGTGAAACTGAAGTGTCGGGGAGCTGCTGGAGTGAACCTGCTAAAAATAGTAAGTGTCTGAAAAGTGGTCAATCGGACGTCGGATGAGTTCGCATGTTACACCGCTCGCGGGATCTCAAAAAACCCAGAAAAACCCAGAAAACTGGTCTACATGCAGGCACTGGCTAAAAATAGTAAGTCCCTGAAACTTGATCTTCTCTGCTTGCATGTCACACTGTTGCGAAGCTCTCGAAAAACCCAGATCAATTCTCCTGTCATTCATTGGAGAATTGTACATTTAAATCCTGAAAATGGCCTCCGAAGGCAGAACTGCTAAAAATAGCCAGTTGTCTGAATCTGGTCAAATTTCATTTGTAGGCACCCTGAAGTTGCCCAGATGTGCTGAAGTAGCCAGAATCCCGAAATCCTGAGGAAAAGACTTCATATTGAGCACTTAGTAAAAATAGTAAGTTGTCAGATTTCAATGAAAACTCAGTGGGAACTTGCTGGAAGCCTTCTAAAAGCAATATCAAGCTCTACTGCCAATTTACCAGTTGTTGATTTAATCTCAATCCAGCCTGAAGAACAAAACCCTAATTTCACAGATTCACTTCAAACTTAGCCAAAATTTCAAATTAGGTCAAAGAACGGGGACATCCCCGGAAGGACAAAAGATCAGAGAGAGAGAGACACAAAACAAAAGCCAAAAGACCAAAGTGGAGCAAAAATAGGGGGGTCCCCATTTGAATGGGGCGATGTGTGAAAAGGTCACAACAGGACCCTTGTTGACTGCATTCCAATTCTTGATTAAGTAGATGATGTAGGAAGTCTGGGGTGATTGACTACCCACGGAAAGGACTTAGCCTACACGTAGGATAAGACAACCTTAAGTCAAACTGAACCTGACTTAGTGCATATGATAGATGACCGTCAGTTTAAATACTGCCGAAACACTTTGGCCAAAGTAGTGTAGTTCACCTACATCCACTTAGACTGTGAGACGATTACATTGTCAGTTCACCGTAGTCCAATTTACATACTAGATTGAGATTGTGAGGACACAAGGATTTAGTTATGTAGGACTTCACACTATGCTCAGTTGGTCATACAGAATCGGTTACCCAACCAATCTCTTCGTAGAAGGGAGGGCCGTCTACTTAACAGTAAACGTGCGGGGGACTGCATTATAAGTCCGTGGTTGGCGGAAAACCACCTGAGTGATGTTTCTCCTCCACAGTAGACTTCTGATGAACCAAGGTTTGAAAGGGAAGAACTTGGACCGTCTTATTCCTATTTGCTCAAAAGCTTCCGAGCTATAATTGAAACTTGTAAGATTCTTACTTTGTTATTTATTTGAAAGAAAAGTAATGTTGAATTGCGTACTCTATTATTTACTTGGAAAAGAGAATAATGATGTATTGTGTCAATTATTTCCTTATGATGAAATGTTGCAATAGAATGAAAAGAAAAGTTTATTTACTTTGTCATTATGTATATCTTTCCTTGTATTTTAATTGTGAAAGTAGAAAATTTTTATTTACCCGCTTTGGGGGTTGTTACAGCAAATTAGGTCTCAACAAGTTTGAGGAATTCCTTCCTCACAAAAGTCTGAAAAAATGCCAATGAGGTATGGTGGTTGAAAATAAACATTTGCACCTACCTTGCATCCACCATCACCTATTTGACCCACTCACCATCACCTACCTTCCTCACAAAAGTCTGAAAAAATGCCAATGAGGTATGGTGGTTGCAAATGAACATTTGCACCTACCTTGCATCCACCATCACCTGTTTGACACTCTATCTTTCCAATATCTTTGAGTACATTGTTCATAGCATCTACACAAGGGGTCCAATTGATGTGCATGTATGTTGATTGAATCAATCTATCTACTGCCCTGCAAACATATGATACATTTGTAATTGTGTGCACTACATTTTGAACACCAACCTCCTCGAGGACTTTTCTTAAGATCTAAAACTAGTACTCAACTTCCTTGTGTTTTCTTGAGCAATCAATTTCCCTTAGGAAGTAAGGTCCAGCAATGCGTGTGTAGTGTCCCAACCCCAGTTGAGACAATTCCTTTCCAATTTAGCTTAGTTTGACATATGAAACATTTCATCAAACAGTTTGCAAGTAATCACATAAGGAGCTTTCCCGAGTACAAATCATTGGAGTTGCTGCTACTAAACTCACAGTCATAAACCACCTTGAAGTCTCAACATTAAAGACTGATAATGATTCAAGAAACAAACATTTGTATTTCTGATTATAATTTTCTGACTCTTTTTAAAACAGTTTACACTGAACTGTGCATTCAAATAGCTTCCAAAAGGGAACAGAATTTCGCTATGTTCAAATACAATGCTGGTGTGAAGTTCTATGCCCAGGAATGTATTATATTACCATCAATATCGCCCAGAAATCATTGCAGCAGGTTACAGAATGCATTCACAGAATTTTCAAACTAAATATGATGTAAAGACTGATTATCAAGACTTGGAACTCAGTCTAAAAACAATACTCAGAAATGTACAGCAGGGAAACATCAAGAATCTTTAGCAAATACACAGATTGATAGTGTTCACTTACACATTAAACTGCCCCAATAATCAGACCTGGAGATTGACATTGCCAGGGGTATTGTGAAGTCGTGTGACTTGATGTGTGCTCCAGTTATGTAAATAAACCCATGATCTGATCTGAAACTTGCCCAGAATTCACCCTTCATGCCATACTCCTCTTCTAAAGACGGAAGACATCATTAAACTTAAGCGCCCAGGTCTGCAACTCTCAGTAGTGCACATGCCCTTCCAGAATGCAGTTAATGGTGACCCTATATTACACCAGCATCCCCAGTTTGGACGCCAAACTCACCCAACAATATAGAGAAGGCAGATTAAACTCAGAGAATGCAAATACAATGACTTATTATTGTGCAAACCCTCTATAAAATTCTGAATATAATCTTTGTCATGGCACTAAATTGCAGATTTCATAGATATCACTATTGATGGGTATTGTAGCAATTACTGTAGCGCGGGTGCTGTAGCATGGCACTGTTCACACCACTGTGGCAGGTAACAAAACTTCTAATCTGCAAATGATTAACCTTCAAAACCCCTTGTAAACTTCTAGATTTCTTCTCCAATAAAGCTCAGATGTGACCTCCGTGTGAAGCCACCAGCACAATCGAAGAGGCTACGTTCTCCAAGATTGAATTTACAGCGAAACCAACCCTACGCTTCTCTCCAAAGCCAAAGCTTCTTCAAAAAAGACAAGTGTTGAATGATTCCAAGAAAGAATTCATTTGCTTTTCAAAACCTTTTTATACATCCTCCAAATGGGTCGATTTCTCCAAGAGGCCCTTTTAATCATTTAAATATCATTAAATGTATTTACTTTTAATAATTCTTTTATAACCTCTTAAGTGTAAGCCCAAATCCATGCTTTTAATGAATTGACTTTATAGCTTAAAATAATCCTTTTAAAGCAAGGTCAATAAAGTCATATGATATTCACTCCTTTATATTTTGACTTAAATATCATTAATGACCCCCTTTAATATAAAGTCAACTCAAGTCATTAATATATGCACCTTAATAACTTGACTTTATAATATTAAATGACCTTTAATAATAAAGTCAAATAACTTTAATGATGTGCACTTTAATTAATTGATTAATTATTATTAAAGCTTTACTTTAATAATAATTAAACTCCATAAATAATCGTCATTCTTCAATTCTGACTTGACCATCAGCTTACCCACTGCACACTCTACCCAACCGGATGCCTTACTAAAAATAGTAAGGTTGGCTTCTATCAACACACTGACTTACTATAAATAGTAAGTACATACAAATGAAGTCAGAAACCTCTGTATAATTTAGCCTCAGAATACACCAACAACCCGGAGAGGAAAACACTGTCAACTGTGTTGTACCCAAACCAAAATTTTTGCTTCATTAAGGCATTTTGCTTAAAATGGTCTAAACCTTGTAAAAGTGGGGTCAAAACTCAGTTTTTGGGCAAATAAAGTATGGGCTTTTAGTCAGTGTGATGCCAGGAAGATACTGGCAAAATTTGAAAATTTTGAAAATTAGGGTTTCTGAAGTCTATTTTTAGCCCGAAACCCTAAAAAATAAGAACTTGTCAGAATTGGCTGAAATTAATTTTGATTGGCTTATTTCACATCACGATCACAGTGGTGAAGTCAGTTTCAGTTAAAAGTCAGTTTAAGGCTGGTGGGTAGTTATAACTTTTTCAGGAGAAAAGTTAGGACCTCTGAGGTCATTAATGGCAGTTGGCCAGTACTAGGTGTTAATATCTAAGCCTGAAACTCAAAGAAGAACACTCTACGATGAAAGATGTTGAAAATTATGCTTTTTGACGGAGGAGATTTTCAACGAGGTAAAAGTACTGTGAAATTGGCTAAGTCTGGATTGAAAATATTCTAAGTCTGGAGGTCAAAAGCGCCACTTTCAGCTAGGGGCGCCCATCATTATAGAAGCTGTATTCAACTTTTTGTGAGATTTTCTACCAAGATGATTTCTTCAGTTTCTTGATAGCTTCGCAATGAGCTAGCCAGCCAGTTCGACGAAGGAGTAAAACGCTTGAAAACAAAAAATTCAATACAGAACGAGGGAAATGCAAAGTAGATGACTTTGAAGAGAAAAAGCGCCCCTGGAGGCCAGGGGCGCCCATCTTTTTTAAGATTCAAATGAAGTCTTTTAATCAAGTGACACCCAGGAAGTTTGTTTCTGTTTTTGGTCCAGTTCTGCAACGCATCTGTCAACAGGTGAATCTAAGTTGCCGAGTTGCCGCCATCAGTGGTCAAACTTGAGGTTCCAGACTTGATCAGAAACTATTCAGAAAGGACAAAAGCGCCCCTGGAGGCTAGGGGCGCCCAAGGTTTTAAGACCTTTAATGAAATCTGTTTGATGATTTCAGATACTCATCTCATTCGTGTCGGCTTCAACTTTCCGTTCCCTGTCTCAGCCGGTTCAGAAGATGTCTTGGCAATCCGCAGTCGGAAGTTGAGTAATTTTTGCCAGTTGAAGTAATGGATGACATTGGTTGGGAAAAGCGCCCCTAGAGGCCAGGGGCGCCCATGATTTAGGAAGGTTTAAAGATGTTTTTATACAAAGTGTTCATCAGGAGCCTTTGCTCAGAATTCAGTCTGCTCCGCAATGAGCCAGTCAGCGTGTTCTGAAGTTTTGTCAAATACCGGGAAACGTCAAGTGAAATATGGTCAAGTTATCAGTGAAAATGATGAAAATGCCTAAAAATATTCTAACACTGAGGTCAAAAGCGCCCCTGGCCCATCTTTTTGAAACCTCAGATGGTTGAATTTTGAATTGTCACCTCAAGGAATCTTCTTGTCAGATTTGGTCCTGCTCTTCATCGAGATTGTCAGCCAGTTGATCCGACGTGACAGTCAACCAGAATCAGTGATCGAACATGAGCTTCGTTTGAGGTTTTAGATTCTAAATTTTCAAAAAATGTCTAAGGAAGGAAGGACGCCTAAAGTCAAAGGTTGACTTTTTTGAAATTCAAAAGTAGAAGTGCGCATGAAGAGAGTTTTCAATTTACCAAATTTAGATCTTCAGTTAAACTCTTTGCATGTCGACTTCTATTTTACCTATTTTTAGTCATAACTGGCAAAAAACTAGTTTGCATGCATTGGTTAACTGAGTCTTTTAAGGTGGCGCCCTAATTTGGGGTTGTTCTACATCCAGTTAACTGAGTTTGAAGCCAAATATAGGCCATGCGTGAGTTTTGAAGCACCAGTTGTACTTCAAGCGCCATTTCCAATGCTTGACATGCATTTCACACGCCTTAGAAGATATTTTGCTATATATTTTGCTAATGGCGTCCATTATTCTTCATCAGAGTTGACAAGAAACATCTTTCTTGAGCATAAAATTGATCTGCAGGTGCTACAGGTGTCAGATTTCAGTATTCTTCGTAGCTACAGATTCAGATTGTTCAAGGGAAGATTATTTCAGACTTGGTTTCTATTTTGCATGCAGGTGTTATCAGTTCTACTTCAAGCATAGGCGAATTTTTACAGAAGAAGAGAGAAAACAAAAAATAAAATTTCTATTCTTCTGTCTTACTTTCTTCTATTCTCGTCTTAGGTTTTCTTCGCATGTCAAAGAAAACGGCAGATTTTTCAGAAAAGCATCATCTGGGTTCGAGTATTTCAGCATCAACAACAATACCCATGTCTTAGATTATTTTGTGAAAATTGCCCCGCTGCCTCTTTTCTAGAAGCACTGTGCTTTTTTCCAGAATTCTCTTTGCATGTGGGCCTAAATCACGTTTTTTCGCAAATCTGTTGATCTGGGTTGTTTTAGGATCCATTTCTACACAAAACCCATGTTCCAGATTTTCGCGGGAAAAATTGCCCCCAGTGCCCCTAACTGCCAGTTCAAATCTCAACCGAAAACCTTTTGCATGCAAGCCTAAATCCCATTTTTTCGAAATTCTGACATTCTGGGTTGCATTAGAATTTGATTCTGCACAAAACCCATATCTTAGAATTTGTTCGAAAAAATTCACTTCCCCTTGCTATTTTTAGCCTATCCTCGAGCTTTTTCAGTTTTTCCAAAGTTGTCCAAACATACCCGACTTTACAGTCAAAAGTCTAGTTTTTCAGAATGCAGTATAATCCCATAGATTATAAGGCCAAACAGGTCTTTCTTCATAACTTTCTGAAAACTACCGATACCGACTTAAGTCGTGTTTTTCCCATCGTCAATCTAAACTCATTGGAGGGTATCAGCAGTACTACAATCAAAAATCTTGAACGTTCAGGGATATTTGCAGCGGCGTCCATTCCTATCTCAGTCTTTGATTTTGAGTTCGTACTTGCTTGTGTCAAGCATTATGACTCGTCTACCGGACAAATCAGATCGACAAATGGAAGGATTATTTGTAGCCTAAAGCCGAGGGATGTAGAAAAATGTTTTTCTATTCCTCCACGTTCAGATCATTTCGCCGTATCCATTTCAGATTGTGACAGAATATGGGAGGAGGACAAGGATAGATCACAGAAGAAAGTAGCTCAACGGTGGTTGAAAATTCAGAAAACCAACATGCCAAGGAAGATTGCACGTGGGGATTTCAAGGACGAGATTGCTATTTTGATAACTTTCCTTAACCGGTTAGCAGGTTCTGAAGACGCAAGTGTTTTCCGAACATGGATGTTCTACCTCATCTCACGAGTTATTGATAAAAAAGAAACATTTGACTGGGCCATGTTTATCAGCGAGTGTCTTCACCAGCAGATTACAGAGTTCCTAAAGATTCACGAATTCCATATGGTAACTTTTCTGGTTTACTTAGTTGCATTTCAAGGCAGCTTTAAATTATTAAAGACCGATGGAGTTCTGGGTGTTCAGCGAGTGTACGAATACTACCCTCAGTTGGAGTTTTCGAAAGCTGAACAGGACTTTACAGCAGTGAATGATCACTTTCTTATGAGAACAGTCAGAAATTTAGATAACGAGATGCATGTGAGGATTTCTACAGAGGCACAATCAGCAATGGAGAGTTGGGCAGATTGGTTTATCCAATTTCCTACTTTCACATATATTCGTGTATATGGATATACAGGAGAGCCTCTGATGCTACCGAGGTACCCATCGGATAAGGTTCTTTTCATGGAATTCATGAGACAGGCACATGAGGTTCACACTTTTCTTCGCAATCGACATAAGCCAGCTTTCACCTTTCCGTTTGAGTTAGGTATTTACAAATGCAAAACAGCTGCTGATTGCAAGTTAATGGCACACGAGTTAGAGAAACTTCAGCTTGGGTGTTTTCCTCAGAAGCGTGCCTATGATCCGTTGGGTCATTATTCAGCAAGGTTGGAGCGAAATGTTTCACATTCGGCAGCGCTTGAGGACTTTTGGGTCAATTGTGAGGATGAATTTGAGGTGCGTCGTCGTCATTATTGTAGGCTTACTGTTCCACAGATTGCTGATTTCTTGTCAGAGGATGTGGAAGGTTTGTCTGATGATGATGGCGAGATACTACTTCATTCATTCATTAGAGACCAAGTTGCTCGCCAGCCACTTCGCCAACCTGATTGGTATGTTCCATTGAACACTTCAGTGAAAGACTTATCCAGGTCTGTTATCAAAACCACCATGTACTTCCTTGAGAGCAAGCGGAAGCGAAGGGTGATCCCAGTTACAGAGCCGCCAGCAGTGGTAGTTTCTTCTTTACCTTCTACTTCTAGAGCTAAACCTCGAGTCAAGGTTACTATGAGGCCGCCTGAAGGGGTTAAGATGGGAATTAATTCAAAAGGAAAAAGCATCACCAAAAGGAAACAGGTTGAGAAGGAGCCAACACTTCCAGTTGAGAAGGAGCCAACACTTCCAGTTACAGAGACAGTACTTCTAGAGCCAGTTATTTCATCGGAACCAGTTATTCAGACTGAGGCCGGGTTGTCATCTCCAGGTTCACCTTTTTCAGCGCACTCATCTCCCATAGATATTGATTCGGAGCCTGAGATTTCGATACATGAGACCTGCATACCAGTGGATTTGCCAGCAGCTAATACAGTAGAAACGACTCCACCTCGAGAGGACAGTATTCCTTATTCATCTTGGCTCGAGAAGTCATTGGAGAGGGAGAGGCGTATGCCTTCATATAATCTTGATTTGTCTGAGTTTGGTGAGCCCTATCAGAACAGGTTGAATAAGAGGGCCAGAAAGCAGATAAATATTGAGAAGAATCTTGAGGCAGAGATCGTCATAGAGGTTGCTACTCCTCCAAAAGACAAATACTTGGATGAAGTTGATGTTGGTGATTTTACCTTCGTCAAAACTAATCTGGGTAAGAATACTCGACACACCGACGTGAATCTATTCAGAGTCGTCGCGAGTAATCTAGAGGAGCGTGTCATGAAAGATGGTGAGGATAAGGCAGTTCTCAAGGCTGAAATCAGACAACTTCGCAGGTACATCTCGGGTTTGCTTCATGGCAACGAGGGTCAAGCACCTTTACTTCCACAACTTCGAGAAACCGCCGCAGAACAGCAAAAGATTCAACACTTGGTTAATCGAGGAAAGCTACTGGATACCTGGATTGAAGACTTTATCATTGCTGGTCGACACCTCCTCATAGAGCTATATCAGTTGAGGGTTGACGCACATAGTCTTCGCCAGAGAATTCAGGAGCTCGAGATTTGCATAGCCGAGCGTAAGCCGAAGGACCTGATTTTGATATCACAACTTGCAGGAATCTATGACGCCATTGAAGCAGATGGAGATCAGAAGAAGGTCTTCACTTGGAGAGAATTATATCTTTGCAGGGTGGAGACATATGACAGGATTTCTGCTAAGATGAGCATGATTCAGGAAAAGGTTGTTGCAGCTCTTCGTTTCATCAGCGAGTACATCACTCAGATCCCATGTCATTATCGGCGTGAGGATGGTACCTACGCCGAGTTAGAGGCAATTCAAGCTGAGTTCGAAGAATTAGTTCGTGATAACCTATGTGGAGGACTAGAGGCGTCCAAGATGGAGGAGTTTACAATGCTAACTATCAGTTTCAAAAAGGTGACCACAGAGGTTAGAGATAGTAAGAGGGAGATCCGAGATGGAGACAAAGAGTTGGACAAGCAGTTAATCATCGTGGACAACGTCAAAGTGCTAGATGATGATACTATTGATAAATTCCTGGAGGAGATGATAAACTTGGAGTAGATTTTCAGTTAGATCATGCAATTGTTTACAATGATGAGTCATCAGAAGTAGTTAACTCGAGGCTTCTTTCCGAGTTAACTTGCTGTTATACATTGCATGCATGTCTTTCTTGGAAACATCTACATATACTTGGAGATTAGATTAGATCTTTCAGTCAACTGATGATAGCATTCCAGTTGACTTGCTTTCAATAAGGACGTGCATGTTGCACCTTGTCCATTTAAATTAGATGTTTCAGTTAACTGATGATAGTTTTCCAGTTAACTGTATAGTTTCATTCAATTAGGGTTTAGGAATAAGATCTTGCATGCATTGCAAGACTTTAGTTGAGTCAAGGTGATTTTAGGGTTGCCTACACCTTGAAGTCTATAAATAAGAGCTTTAAGCTCATTTGTAATTTAACCTTTGCTTAATAGCATACATGCTGCGCCTACCTTGCCTGTAGTATTGCTATTATTGTATCTGTTCAAAGAGTAATTGTTGTTATAATAAATTGTTGCGCCTACCTTGCCTTCATGTTATTGTCATGGTGTTTATTCGATCTTAGTTAAATGGGGTTGTTGGTTTGATCGTTATTGCATGTGTGTTGCGTCTATACAATCTACTGTCCCAGTTGCTTACCTTTTGTTTTGTTGATTATAAGCCTATTCAGAAGAGCAAATAGTTGCGCCTACCTTGCCTTCATGTTGCGAAACTGTACTCAAAGCTTATCGTATGATGTGTGTTATAGTAGACTCATTCAGCCAAGCAAATAGTTGCGCCTACCTTGCCTTCATGTTGTGAAGCTGTACCAGGTTTACCGTTCATTTGTTTGTTTTAATAAACTTCTTCCCGGATTAGCAAATAGTTGCGCCTACCTTGCCTTCATGTTGTGAGCCCGCACCTGGAGTTTATCGTACAATACATTCCTGCTCCATTTCCTCATGCTCTGTTTCTTGAGGAAATTGGATAGATATTAAAGAAGTTAGCTTAGTTGTAGTTACATGATCTGCGAAACCAGAAAATACTTAGCTGCAACGTTCTAGGTTTTCTTAACCTTGTGCCTCTACCAGCTGAGAACAAAAAGATAGGACATTAGTTTAGTTTTCTATTTCATGCATTCCAGCACAACGAGGGAGCTTCCCCTCCTAATTTGAAGAGCACTCATTACGTAGTGTGCATAGCTGTCCGTACAAACTCACACTCCAGAGGTGTTAGTTCTTACGCCAACAAACTGCCACCTAAAGAGCTCATTAACGCCCAAAGTGGACCCTCTAATCCACAACACTAGCCTATGAGGGTCAAATGATAGGCTAATCCTCCGAACTATGATGCTCATGAAAACGGGGACATTATAGCGTGAGACTATAATGTTGATGAGTGGCCACTGTTTAATGTTCCTCCATCCATCCATGATTATGTTGCAGCCATGTGTTATAAAATTGTGAACCTTTTATATTTTGAATTCTAAAAAATCCCATATGGCATGCTCTAGAGGTCATTTTAGGGAATTTTTTTTTTTTTCCAACTCAATTTTTTGTCCAAGAATGTTAATGGCATACTCTAGAAGTGATCTTGGGCACTTTTTACTTTTCAGATTTTGGACGAAACCCCTTATGGCATGCTCTAGAAGTGATTTTGGTTACTTTTTACTTTTCAGGTTTTGCACAAAACCCCTTATGGCATGCAATGTTAATGGCATGCTCCAGAAGTGATTTTGGGCACATTTTACTTTTCAGTTTTGGACAAAACCCTTTATGGCATGCATCGTTAGGGTTTTTGTCCATATTTTGAACTTTTAAATTTCTGCCCTAAAGGCATTATAGCGTTCCCTTCTGCACATTTTGTCCATTTTGTTTTGTAAACTTTCTGCCCTAACCTTGTCTGAGCAAGCATTCCTGAATTAAATAGCTATTTTTGGCTTTTTGCATTACTTTAGTCTTTGGTCATTCTGTACCAACGCGAGTCAAAGATGAACATTAAAAGTTAAGCATGAAACAACACAAGCTATCGTAAATGATTCATTATGACTTTATCATATGGTGAAAGACCCTCTTCTCAGACTTAAGACTTATAGAATTTTGATGCTTGGATTTACCAGCAAGGGATTGAGGTGATGGTGCATCACAAACAATGTTAGCCATAAACATAAATGTCTAGATTAATACATAAGAAGGCAACGCCTTTGTGGGATTAATGAAGTAAGGCAGGGATGAAAACCACGATGAAGCTTGAAAAGGCAAAGAAAGGCGATAAAGCATAAGGAGGATGTAGAAACCCTTGTTTCCCCGTTTTCTCTGTATTTTATTGTTTTTATGATTTTTTTGAAGGTTTTAGGTTTTTTGACTGTTTTTGTGGTTTTTGCATAAATAATGAAGATGGCGATTTTGCAATAAATGGAGAATAAATTCTATAAAAATTATATAACTCTGGAAATGATGATATACGGATGCCAGTATATTTATTTGTCCTCTGAGACGATTACAATGAGTATTCTATTACATGCAAATAAAAAGGCAATGAATTTTGGTTAAAGAACCTGGCAATATTGCTGCAATAAATGATCTTCAGATGATGGTACGGCTGCAATGAGATTTAGCTTCTCCTTTCGTCTGGTGCTCCGGACAAGATCCCCATGCTTAGGCGCCTCCAGGAGTGATGAAAGATGATCTTAATGAAAGGCGTTTTCTCCAGAACAAAAGTACGGCCCAAAAGAAGGTGGTACGGCCTGCAGCAAGTACGGTTGTGTATAGCAGCAAATAGAAATATGTACGGCTCCCTTTAAAGCCTCCAGAATATCAATAAGAATAAGCGCCTTGATTGCAATATGCTTTCCAGATGAAAACCTATGTTGAAACTCCGTAAATAAATAATCTCTGAAATTCTATGATCTCTTCTGGATGAAGAAACCTCTGTGCTAGCAATAAATCAGATGTTATTTCACACCCTCTGAACTGCTTTCAATGGAGATGGCTTGTTCCCCAATGAATTCGAGACTGAAACCCTAAAGCTTCTTGCTCAGACCAAACTTGATCAATTTTCAATAACTCGATATGCATAAAAGAATGGCTCGAATCCCAAGGCAAATGCACTATATCCCTCAAAAGTGCGAATTCCTTAAAGATAGGGAATTTTAAATAATTCGACCTCTTCTTTTAATTCCTTTCAATAGTCTCAGCTCAAATATTAAATTATAAATTTAATCTTCAAATGGCCCCTTTCTGATGATGGGCGACCCCTTTATCAAAATCACTTAAGTTATAATAAAATATTATAACTTTATATTATAATCTCCAATTAATTAATATTTAATTAATTAATATTTAATTAATTCAATTAAATATTAATATCTCTCTCATTATTCATCCGATGCCTGATCCGTCTGAAGCTGACGAACACTGAAGTGATTCTGAACACCAACAATCCATACTGCTAAAAATAGCAAGGGTCCCACGCTGACTGCCAATAACTGCTAAAAATAGCAACTTATGCAAGAAGTGTCCGAACGAGCCCGAACGAAAGCCAACTGATCAACAACTGCCAACTGAAGTTGAGCCAAGCTCCAACATGACCCTCTATCCAATCTATCAGCCTACGAGGGTCGCATGATAGGCTAATCCTGTGCTCGGAGAGATGTCAACGAGAAGGGGACATGACAGAGGACAACCTTACCCTTTGGCTATGTCTCTCAGGATTAGTCGTCAGACTTTTCAAGCTCTAGGTCTAGATATGATGGCACCTTTTTTAAATTGTGGCTTCTATATATTCAGAGTTGATCAAGCTTTCGAAACAGAAATACAGGCATAACTACTGGCTTGTACAAAATTTTGGAGGGGCGATCATGATTTTTAACAATAACTACAGCATCTGTGGCCAAATGGAAAAGGTAACTTTTATTTTAGAATTGCATGGTTCTCACCTTTGGCTAGAAACAGTACAAAGGGAACCCTGTAACTGAACGCTTGTATCACCTTCCAATTCCAAACAATTCCAAAAATGCAACATAACACTTACAAATACAAATTTCAGATAAGAAGAAAATCCTATTAGGAAAGCAGATTTGCTTTGGATAGTGTCCTCAACAAAACTGAATTTATGATCATTTATGAGAAAGCTATATGGCTAGAATGTGCCATACACTATGTCAAAGTTGGAAAACACTACCTAGGTGCAGCCTTCTAGACTCCAGTGGGGTGCACATCAATAGAAGCGTCATTGACCATTGAATGTGTACTCAAAAAAGAAGGCCGTCATAACTATTTAATTAACTAGATTGATCTACAGGTTGTTTATTGACTTCTCGTGGAATATAGCAAATAGCTATTCTACAAGTAATTTTTGTGGCCATATAAATAGTATAGAAATGCCTATTTTATATATGGATGCAATCCTATTTAGGCACATTGCTTATATATCGTACTGAAAGTTTGTTGATTGAGCGTAAAAAAAACAGATGGGCCTCACTTGTTTTATTGCAAAGAATTGGGACAAGTAAAGCTGCAAGGAAATGTGATGTTTATGACAATGGAAACAGGGCACTATGTACTGTCAATGTCTGCTCTATTGTTTCGAATATACATTGAGCAACATAATCTTCAAAGGAGACAAATCCAATTAAATATTTTCCACGACAATTCCCCACAAACGGGCCTTTAAACCAATGTCATTTCCTAAATTTAGTTTGGCTATGGCTGTTCCGCAGATTGTGAGAAAAATTGGGACCATTTTTCTTCCCGCTTAACACTATAATTTAACTCATTTATAAATTCTTTTGCTCAGTAAAAGGTGGTCAAAGTTTTATAATTTGCGAGGAGGATATGGAAAATTGATTTGAGAAATTGATTTACCTGAGTAACGACGCTTGGGCAACACCTGAATATGGCATATTTGAGAACCCAAGAAAGCAGGTCGATGAACGAGGAAAGCCATTGCCAATGCGCTGCGCACACTACGAAATGATTAGTTGGGCAGAATAGGATATGAAATTTTGTGTTGTATCACATCGTTCCGCCACGTCGTGCGAATCAACTCAATGGATATGACAGTCAAGTAAGCCGACTCCGCTTGCTCTCCCGAACTGCAGTGGACACATTAACCAAGGGTATAATGTTGATATCAACAAAGTCAAAGATCTATAGACTCTCTTGTGGACAAAACAAATTGATCGAAAAAAAATGCGTTCAATTTTATATGGAAACATGAAGAAAGCTAAAATTTTAGTTGTACAGTTGAGGACCTGTTCTCATCATAAAAGATGTGAGACGGATAGATGGATGGCTCTCAAGGAAGAATGGGAAGAAGAACTTGCATTTTCTGCACAACAAAGGGGTGGTTGAAATTGAACAACATTTCATTTTTTAATGTGTTGCACATAAAGATATTTGTATTCAATTTGAAAATAATTTGAAGGTGGGTAGTTTGAATGAGCTATTTGAGGAGACAAGACATCACCAAATGGTGGGTTTTTGACCAAAATTCATAATAGAAGGGCCAACATAGAAAGGAACTTGAAAATGTGTTAATGTTGTGTTCTTAGGTCCCTTAGACCGCTTGGTCTCCTGGATGTCATTATAACTCCTTCATTCATTCATTCACACATTCATAGTAGGAGATCCTACATGGAAAGAAGTTTGAAGATAAATTAGGACTGTAGTCTTTTAGATCACTTGGTTTTGTGGACATCATTAAAAAAAACGTTCATTCATTCATTCCCAAGCTTTTCTTGGAAAAGCCCTTGTAAATGGAGAATTGGGTGCGTAAAATTGTTTATAATTCCACATCTAATGTTATAACTAGCTATTGTATTTTGGTATGCAATTATAAGCAAGTACTTGTGATTGCAAAACTAAGATAGTTATAGATAAGGTTATTTAAGAGAATTTTATGTAATAAGTGTTGAAGTTTTTTGTTTTCGTCTTAATTGATTCTCTTGAATTTTTGCTTAAATATTTCTACACATTGTTTGAAACATTAAATATAGAATTACATAAAAACAAATTCAAAATCTTCTAATGCACAGGAAAAGTGACCATTTACAAGTGTAAATTGATTGAAAATAATTTGGCAATATATTTATTTTCACAGATAATGTGAGTGCATTGTAAGACATGCAAATCCTCCTAAAGAAACAAATGCAAATAGTAAATGATTTGGATGTGTTTAAACACTTAATATCAAAGTTCATAATGATAAACAAATGTGACAAACAATCACTAATCTTGGAGGCCATATGAATGAGGTTTTAATGTCCCATTTTCCTAGGCAATGGTCAGTCGTGGTGGTTAGCCTATTAGTTGGATTCTCATAGGCTAACACAGTGGATAGGGAGCTCTTTCAAGGGTCTTGTGACCTTTTGGGAAGTTTGTGTGGCATTTTAGGAGCTTGGAGTCAGTCTCCTATTTTTTAGGAAGAGACTAACAATTCACCTATGACCACCCAAGGCTTGTGGAGCCTAGCAGAGGGCCTTATGAGCTATTTCAATTTATCAGAGATAATTTCCTACTTTTTAGGGGAATCCCTACTTTTTAGGAGGAGACTGATAGTTGGTCTGCTTTTGTTCAGACATCACCTCGAGATCAGTTGCAACATCAGTTTCTAGTTGGAGTGATTAGGTGATGGTCTTAGCATGAAAGATGGAAATATTTCAGTGTTGACTTTAATATTTTAATTTAATAAAGTAAAGTGATTATTTAAAGGAGACTTTATTATTAAAGGTGATATAAGGGTTAAATGGAAATTAATAAAGTGATCTATTTAATGATGCTTTATTAATTTATATTGTTGAAAGGAAGATATAAGGACTTTATTAAAAAGGGGCTTAAATGATTTAAAGTATATTTTATATTATTGAGTCGTGCATCATAATTAAAAGGGAAATGAAAGTAAATTGAATGAAATGAATTTAAAGTGAATTTGAGGTGAAATATAAAAGGGCATGTTGGAATTCATTTCATTCATTCATTGTTGAGGAAGAAGAATTTGGCTAAAGGTTTTGCTTAAGATTGGAGAGTCTAAAAATCTCAAATTTTTTGAGGACGTAGCCCCTCAGGAACAACAACTTGCAGACAATTCCATTGCAAGGATTGTGCTTATGCTTCAAAGAGCTACAGGAAAGCTTCAAAGCTAGGGTTTGAAGAATTTATCAAGAGTTTGATAATTTATTGAATATTTGAAAGGCACGTGTTTGAATAATATTACAAATTAGAAGTATTCTTTATGTGGAGAACAAAAATCCTAGGCACTAGGGTTTGGAAGCATTTTGGGTGAAAACATGGCTTTAGATTGTAGAGAGGTAAATATATCAGATTTATGAGTCCTGGTGATCAATTTGTGGTTGTTGTGTATGTCTTGGCAACATAGAAGTCATCTTGGGAGGTCATGGGACTACATTCAGACTTGGTGTCTATTCTAGAGTTGCATACAAATCAACACTATTGCTGGAATCACCTACAACAGTAATAAACTAGTATTTATGTCATGAAATACCATTACTTTCTATAGAGTGCATTGTTGATAGTTTACTGACAAGGAAAATTGTAATCTCTCTTGCTGGAACTGTTTATTGGAAACACAATTTTATGCATTCATGAATATGGGTATTTTGATATTCCAATGTAATTATGTATGCCTGATATATAACTCAGAAAATTATTGATGCTCAATAAAATCATTATGAATGGTTACTTGTGCCAATTCAATGCATTGAAAGAATATATAATCAACAAAAATGATTTGGAGCATGGAAATACTCTTATTGCTCTTATTATATTTCATTTGTAATTTCTATAACCTTTGAAACACCCAGTTTAGTATGTTGCAAAGTGTTTGACAAAATGCCTCATATGATAAATATAAAAATCTGAGCCAAATCACAATAGAGATTTTTCCATTTGGGGTGGGACACTTCAGTGGTATCAAAGCACAGTTTTCCTGCCATCCTATTGGGTGAATCAAAAATATTCAGAGTATGTCAATGGGCTACTACAGGGTTGAAGAACAAACTAGGGAAAGTTATGAATGAGAAGACATCAAGATCAGCGAAGGTTATGAATGGGAAGCCAGCCAACTCTTTGAGGACTACCAAAGCATGCCAGGTGATTTTAAAACATAATACTCTTTTAATAGATATCTGAACTTTGTTGTTATTTTGAGACCTAGAAAGATTGGTGTGGTAAAGTATACTAGGAGGATGTTTAAGGAAAAAACTTCATTTAAAGGTGCAAAATTCAGTCATTGGAAAGATGTTGCAATAGGAAACAAGTTGAATTTTTAGTATGATACACCCCATGGTTCAATGCCTATTGATGGGCACAGTGTGATCAAGTGTGATGGAACCTTTAAATCCAATAATGATGACAATTCTACATTTAATCTCAATGACCAAGTTATAGGACCTCTTAAAATGAGCAAGAACCAAATGAGAAGACAAAATCTTTTCTTCTCATGCAAAGGAATTCGGGAGCCTAATCACCAATGCATGGATAATGGGGTAAAGAAGCATGAGGAAGATCTAGTTTTGACACATGGATATATTAAAGAAGAAGGCACGAAGGAAATAGATTTGGAGATGCACATTTTGCATGAAAATGTTGGGGATCATGAATCACATCATCGGGGAGGACAAAGAGGATCCTGTGATGAAGTCATAAAGATTGAATAGACTTATACACATGCATATTTACCTTACAACCATGGGATAGAAGTTATGGCACATGACACACTTAATTTTCCATTGAAGACACCTCTTGAACCAATACTTGGTAATGAACAATTAACAAAGGATGAAGATTTGGTAGAGTTCCTAGAAGATGTTGCAGATAGGTATGGTGTAACTTCTAATTTTCTATGTTATGAAAACAATCATAATGTTGAGCATAACCATGAGTTATTAGTGATGGCGCATGAAGGGAATGATGTTGAGGAGTCTCCCAATGTTGGAACTCGATATATGAGTGTCAAAGATGAGGAGAAGGTGGAAGAAAAAGGGTTTAAATTTGAAATGATTGATGATGAGAGTACCTTACATCATGATAGTGGTTTGATAGAACCACAGGATGACATTTTTAGCGCTCGTGAAGTTGATATCAGCCTTGAAAAATAATCTGATTTAATGTTGCATGGAGTTGATTACAAATCAGAAAATTTATATGAGGCTAATCAATCTAAGGAGTCCAATCAGTTGGCAGGACAATTGAAGGTGAATGAAGACCTGATTGATGTATTCATCAAACATTTCGATGACACCCTCATGATGATGGCCAAATGTTGTTGAAGGTCTTCAGGAGAACATATGGACCCTTATGGAGAATTTCCTCTTTCATATTCATAGGTGCTTAAAGAAGCAATAGTAGAGATGAAGACCAATTACATGCAACTACTCTCAGATAGAGATCACCTACTCCAACTTGGTGAGATCTACTATGATGCACTTAAGGGGAAAGAAAGGGAAGTGGATAAGCTTATGGATGAGCTTATTGTCATGGAGGATTCCTTGAAGAGCACTCAAAAGGCCCTTCAAGAATCAAAGGTTCAGATTGACAAGCTCTACGAGGAGCTGATCTTGGTTCAATCTTCTTCATCAACTACAGATATCCAGTCTTCTATTGTTGTTACGACACCTACAGATGGTAGTGTCATTCATTATTTGAGGGGAGAAACCCTAATGGTGGTTGAGAACGAGGAGGGTCCAGGGTTGCATGCACTTGAGGACAAGAATTATTCTGGCATTCTTGAGTTTTCACATAGTTTGTACCATTATGATCATAAGTCACCTTTGAGAGAGATCCAATTGAAGGCTCAGTATTCATATCATCCATTATGGGATATTATAGTGGAAGATGGAACCAAAGACTATAGGTATTTGACTCTATTACTTTTTAGATGGTTGTTTACAGGGTCAGGGATTATATTTTCATCATGCAGATGTGTCCTTGACAAGTTTGCAATTTCCTTGTTTCAATGATTTCCATTGGAGGCATGGCTACAGGGAAGTTGTGGTTTCAGTGATCATGATGGCATTGTTAGTCCAACCTGCAGTGATGGAATTCTACACCATAAGTTGGTAAGGGATGAATATTCTATATATTTGGATGAGGATTTTATTCATAACTTTTGGAGGACAACAATTGTACTTGAGCTTGGAGGAGAGTTGCATCATCTCCTTGTCATGGGTGAGCAACATAGAGGTGATACTTCATCACACTATGAACCTAAGGTATCATTTGTATTCCCATAGGTTGATATTACAAACCTAAGGGTGCTGATATGTTTCATATCAACAACCTAAGAGGAGCAAATACACTTCTTTTGGAACCTATGAGGGATAGTCATCACATCCATGGGAGGTTAGCTGAGGTTGGGAAGAGGTGTTATGATGTTGGCACTTCAAGTTACTTCCATCTCCTCATGTTCGATGGATGTGAGGTTCTGGTGTGTTATGATCCATGTGGTAACAGGTTTGACATGTTAGTAAGGTTGGATTTTGATGTGTTGCTTCACCACTTTCAGCATGGTGAAGATTATATTAGTGTAGCACAGTGGAAGTCAATGGGTGATGTGTATGGAAAACTTCCATTTTGGTTATGGGATCCAAGGATTCCTTTGTTTGGTAGATTTCTCTACATTGGGGTAGTTGTTCACAGTAATGTTGAGCATGGTTTTATTTCTACCTAGTGGATGCAGTGGATATGTTGTTGGACATTCTAGAGATTGATTTGGGATCCCAACATTTAGGTGACAAGCCACAGTATTCAGGTGAGCATTGCTTGGGGACAAGCAATCTTGGGGAGGGCGGATTGTAATGTCCCCTTTTCTTAGGTAGTGGTTAGTCATGGTGGTTAACCTATCAATTGGGTTCCCATAGGCTAACATAATGGATAGGGAGCTCTTTTGGGGGTCTTGTGACCTTTTAGGAAGTTTGTGTGGCATTTCAGGAGCTTGGAGCCAATCTCCTATTTTCTAGGAAGGGACTGACAATTCACCTATGACCACTCGAAGCTTGTGGAGCCTGATAGGGGGCCTTATGAGGTTATTGATCTAATAAATTAGATAATCAATTTGTATCAAGCATAATTACTCATTATTCAAAAACATATTTATCTTTTTTAATCTTGTTAAATCAACATAGGTGTCTAATTGTCAACAAGGGGGTTAAACTCCCATCCCTTTGTGCATCGCAATCTCCCAAAGGTGCTTCTTAGCACCACACTTTTCTCAAATATAAGTAAACTCAAGGTGAATTAGTTTTGTAGCTAAAATCTAACATCAAACAAAAGTGTGCCACCCAAGACAAAATCACATCAATTGAACTAAATCGCGGGCACAAGCCAATCCCAAGTTCTAGAAAGAATAGGATCACTTTTCTTTAGTCTTTGATCAATAATTCAATTCTAGATTTTGATTATCAACTCTCTATCACATCTCAACAATCAAATTCAATTTATTAGATATGTATTCCTACTCAATTTATTTTATCAATACTTCTTAGTCTCTTTTAAAATCATGTTTAGTTTTCAACCTTGGGTTTTAGTCATATTTTTATATATTTTTTATTTTCTACTCAATTTATGAGCTCTCTTTCATAATAGACACAATTGAAGGGGGTATACATTACTACTAATTATATATCTAAGTTTATACATAATTTCACAAGTTGGTGCTTTCTTTGACAATATGGAATTCTCAATGGATGTATGTTAGATATTGGAGACACACAGAGAAAATTTATTTTCAAATGATCAGAGACAATTTCCTAGTTTTTAGGTGAATCCCTACTTTTTAGGAGGAGACTTGTAGTTGGACCGCTTTGTTTAGACATCACCCTGGGATCAGTTGCAACATCAGTTTCCAGTTGGAGTGATCAGTTGATGGTCTTAGCATGAAAGATGAAATATTAAAGTGTTAGCTTTAATATTTTAATTTAATAAAGTAAAGTGATTAATTCTTAAGTCACTTTATAATATTTTAATAAAGTGATTATTTAAATGGGACTTTATTATTAAAGGTGATATAAGGGTTAAATGGAAATTAATAAAGTGATCTATTCAATGATGCTTTATTTATTTATATTGTTGAAAGGGAGATATAAGGACTTTATTAAAAAGGTACTTAAATGATTTAAAGTATATTTTATATTATTAAGTTGTGCATTATAATTAAAATGGAAATGAAAGTAAATTGAATGAAATGAATTTAAAGTGAATTTGAGGTGAAATATAAAAAGGCATTTTGGAATTCATTTCATTCATTCATTCATTGTTGAAGAAGAAGAATCTGGCTAAGGGTTTTGTTGGAGACTAGAGAGTCTAAAAATCTCAATCTTTTTTAGGATGTATCCCCTCAGGAAAAAAAAACGTGAAGACAATTCCATTTCAGGGATTGTGCTTGTGCTTCAACGAGTTATAGGAAAGCTTCAAAACTGAGGTTTGAAGAATTTATCAAGAGTTTGATAATTTACTGAATATTTGAAAGGAAAGGGTTTGAATAATATTGCAAATCCGAAGTATTCTTTATGTGGAGAATAAGAACCCTAGTCGCTAGGGTTTGGAAACATTTTGAGTGAAAACGTGGCTTTTGGACAAATTGTAGAGAGGGAATCTATCAAATTTATGAGTCCTAGTGATCAGTTTTTGGATGTTGTGTATGTTTGAGCAGCATAGAAGTCATCTTAGGAGGTCGTGGGACTATATTTAGACTTGGAATCTATTCTAGAGTTGCATACAGATCAACACTATCATTGGAATCACCTACAACAATAATAGACTGGTATTTATGTCATGAAATACAATTACTTTCTACAGAGTACATTGTTGATAGTAATCAAAAAATTATGTAGTTTACTACCAAGGAAAATTGTAATCTCTCTAGCTGGAACTATCTATTGGAAACACAATTGTATGCATTCATGAATATGGGTATTTTGATATTCCAATGTAATTATGTATGTCTAATATATAACTCGAAAAATTGTTGATGCTTAGTAAAATCATTGTGAATGGTTATTTGTGCCAATTCAATGTATTGAAGGAATATATAATCAACAAATATAATTTGATGCATGGAAATACTCTTGTTGCTCTTATTGTATTTCATTTGTAACTTATATAACCTTTGAAACACCCAATTCAGTATATTGCAAAGTGTTTGGCAAAATTCCTCATATGATAAATATAAAAAATTGAGCTAAATTGCAATAAATATTGTTCCATTTGGGGTGGGACACTTTAGAGGTAAAAATTCATGGCCTAAAATAATTTTATTAATTACATACATTTATATTAAATAGTATCTTATTTGTAATAGAAATAAGAAGAACTAATCCATTTAAGAGATTTAGAAGTTCATTACAAGTGAAAAATGGATTTGAAGACCAACATTTTTTAATCAAAATTTTAAGAGATGGTGAAAAGTGTGCATTAGTTGATATCTTAATTACATATAAAAAAATAGAAGTATCCTTCAAAAATGATTATATTTAATTATGTTTGTTAAATAATATTTTATCTAGAACAATAGTAGATATAATCTATCTATTTGTAGACATTGTGAAGCTCATTATAGGAGAAAATTGGATTTGAAGAACATTCTTTTATCAAGATTTTAAGAAATGGTTGAAAGTGTACATCGGTTGATATGCTCATGTGTTCCATAATTTGATTTTCAATTGACATCAATGCAGATGAACCAATTGCAAAACCCTATAAAGAATCATTATTAGATTAAAATATTTTTAATTATAGAATAACTCGACCAAATAAAAAGAACAAATATTAACTAAATACAAAAATGGTTATTATGATCACTAAAATATAGAAAATGATATAAATTTAAATAACATTAGTTGTTGTGCCTATCCTACATGAATTAGTAGCATATAGATAGATTGTAATATAGTAGAGTGAATCAAAGCAATTGATTTTACACTAACACTTGTATTCTATTTAACAAAATTACAAACCTTTGTTTGAAATGGATAGTTACATAATTTTGTTGAGAGTATATATTTTTGTTAACTATTTCCTTTTGATAATGCCCTTAAGTGAAGCTCTTATTGCTTCCTTAGTGCAACATATGGACTATCCTACATGTGTGCATATATTTATTATGTGAAGTCAGGGAATATACAAAGATCCAAAAGGAAACATACTCTTAATATAGTTGTAATGTGAGTCCCTTGCAATCATTTTTGTTGATGTTGATTGTCACTCTTTTAATTGAGAAACCTTGTGATTTATGGATTGTTAAAGCCCATGTCATTTTAAGAGGAAACTAGCAACATCTTCATGTCACTTATTAGCATGATTTCATTTGCAGGGGTGAATTTGTGAATCTAGTAGATATTAAATATTCTTGAGATTATCATGTTTGAGATGAAAAGATCTCAATAAGACTTGGGAGTTGATTGATGGAATTATTAGGTCCTTAAGAAAATTATGTGTGGCCCCAAGAATAGCTCCCCATAGACACAAAATGGTTAATTGATTCAACCTCTCTTTTATCTATTTATCTTCCCCATTTACTTCTCTCTCTCTCTCATTATGTTTATAGTGAAGAAGATGTTCAAGTGGTCAATAACAGGCTGAAATCCAAACATGAACTGGATCTAAAAAAAATCATTTGTAAAGTGTTTTAAAATACATGAGTTTGGTGAAATGTGTTGGCACCCTTCAATCTCTCTATTGCAAGAATGAAGGTGTTGTCATTGATGTCAACTAGTCAATTGGTTATCAACTAGTTGTTGTTGTCATTGATTTCATGGATGCAGGTTATTGGTTGTTTATGTCAAGGATATTGAGAAAATTGTAATGAAGGAAGATTGTAGGTGTTTAGTGGTCGCTCTGGGTTTTTCTCTGAGATTTTCTCCTATGTTTGTGTGGTTCAGATATGTTAATCATGGTTGTTGGAAGCTACTTTATCTAGATTCTTGGCTTTTGATTCATTATACACTGTGAGTTATGTTCACGAGTTGTGAACTATGGTTTTTTGTGTATCTGGCTGAGGTCAAGGAGAAATGTTGTCGGTTCATATTTCCTTTTGGCTAAGTCTTATGACTTGTGATTCTAGATTTAAGTTGTTATGATCACGTTGAAGATAATTTTGGTGTCTGGAAGGATTTAATTGTGCTAAGATTTGCATGTGCTTAATTATTCTATGTGTTTTACACTGGTTTGGCCAACCTCATGTTGAACACTAGCTTCTAAGTTGATGAAGTGTGTTGGGACCTACTTGGGTCCTCATCAAGTGTGTGTTTGGGTCGCCAACACTCTAATTCCACCCTAGGATGTTTTAGCACCAACCTAATTTGAATTTGATAATGGATGGTCGATTTTGGATATGTTTCAAAGTTGAAGATGGTATAAATATAAGATAAGTTATTGGTGAAATATGTACAAGAGATAAGTGAAAAGAAATAGAGTGGATAGATGCAAAATAGATGCAAATCACTGGTTGTGTGTGATGCAAATATGGAAGATCATTATGAAGGAAAAATGTTGAG
The DNA here is from genome assembly GCA_007115665.2 of Sequoiadendron giganteum. Taxonomy (NCBI): domain Eukaryota; kingdom Viridiplantae; phylum Streptophyta; class Pinopsida; order Cupressales; family Cupressaceae; genus Sequoiadendron; species Sequoiadendron giganteum. The sequence goes on along the minus strand of CM021103.1, from coordinate 392,570,418 downwards.
TTTTTGGATGTAGTGAGCTGGAGGTGCACTCTATCATTCATGCATTTATGCAAGTGGCTGAGAAAATTATGGTGGAAATATCTATTGCATTGAGATTATCTTCTCTCTGTAACATATCCCTTCTATCTTCTTTGTATCTTTGTGGCAGTGATCCCTCCAGGTGGTTAACCCTATTGGATAGTGAGTCCTATTCCAGATAGTGAGTCCTTTTTTTGGCAGTGAGCCTCCTTTCTCTAGCATTGAGCCTTTGTAATTGGTTTTGAAATTATCTATAGTGTGAGTTAATCCACACCATGGTTTTTCCCTCATTGGTTTTTTCACATAAATCTAGTGTTACTGTGTTTGTGTGATGGTTTTCAGTTTCTGCACTTCCACTTAATGTTTAATCATTTAATCAGTGTTGAGGATTTATGATTGATCTAATTCCAATGAAAGATTTAAAAGGTTAAATTTGGTACAAATGATTCACCCCCCCTCTTATTTGTCTTTTTCAACACTCTCAAGTGCTCTACTTCATACAAGATAGAGTCTCCATTCATGTTTAAGGAAATTGTCACACATGTTCAATTTGTCTAGCTAGATCAATGAATGAAATACAAAATAGCCAAGATTATTTCAATCATCTTGCATCCTTATTGAGTACTATTATTTTTTCATTTAGGAAATTAACTTCATCCCTTTCATATAGGGGAACACATTTTAAGTGAATACAAATTAAGATGTCAATCATGTAATGACTACATACATATATATATGAAAGGGGAACACCTTTTAAGTGAATACAAATTGAGATTTGATTCATGTGATGAGTACATACACATTATGTATATATGAGTATTGTTGGCAATGCAAGAGCAGACAACTGAGAGGGGGGGTGAATCAGTTGTCATGAAATTTCAAACTTATTAACTTTATTAACCCTTATTCTCAGATCTAATTAATAACCATGAAAGCATAAATCAAAAACACATCAGAAATACACATGACACCAAGATTTTTGCGTGGAAACCCTATTAGGGGAAAAAACCATGGTGGAGGCTAATCCACAAGTTTATACTCTATTAAAAGTATAAGAAGAATAAATGGGGAATGCACATGCATTCAGGCACACTGCCTAGAGCTCATTGCTCAATTACAAAAGGCTTACTGCCCAAGGGAAGACTCATTGTCTTACAAAAACATTTAGATTAAATCCATTTGAAGATCTTGAACTGAGAAAATAGCATTTGCTAATGCCTGATTACAATTTCGGTTAAGCACATGAACACTTCTTCACTCTTCTTCACACTTTGCTCTACCTTCGAATGATCTAATCTTTATTCACACATAGCACTCACACATTTCACATCATACATGTCTCAAATGAGATAAACAATCACTCATATATATCCACAACAAGTAATTACTTCGCTTCCTGTCAACTTCAACAAAATAATAAGATGAATACAAATTGTCGGCCCAAAACAATAAAGATTATTAATGTGAATCGACCAAGTTCAGCCACAACATAGTAGAGACCCAAAACAATGTCCTCAAACACAAAACACCTTCAAATATTTTTCTTTGAAGATCCACAACACTCTATAATCACCTTTCGGCCATGAACATGAAAAACATGAACACGCAAGAGAAAATCATCGACCGTGAGAACACCGATCAATGTAGATGTGCAACATAGATAGAGAATGATCTAGAAACATCCACAAAACCATAGGATCATTCACAACAACTCAGATTACCAGAATCACATTATCTTCTTCTAGGAATACCAACTACAGTAACAAAATAACTATTGGAACACAAAAACTCATAACTTGCTCAAATCTTCATTTGCACCTCTAAAACTTTTGATGGATAAAATAGATAGACTTGAAAACAAGCAATTTAATCTGTAACTTCTCACCATCAACATACTAAAATTTCCATCATATTGATCTTCACTACTTCACAGACAACCTATAACATATTTTATTACAATTTTCTCAATATCCTCGACATATACAGTCTTAAAGACATTAATTCTAATAGTGTTGACATCAATGACAACCACATATTAGCAACATAACCACAACATCCAACAATATCCCCCTTTGGCATTGATGGCAACACATGATGTGAAAAAAACCATCAACGCAACTAACTTCAACACTTACTCCCCCTTAGGTTCTGACTTCTTCTCTCCTCAGATAATTTACAGTGTTTCGCATTGCTCTTCTCCCCCTTAATTCTTCAAGATTTTTTCACATTACTCTTCTCCCCTTTGACATCAATGACAAAGATACACACAAGCTTTGAACCACATATCTGGATCATCTGACTACTCCCCCTGAGTAGTAGCCACCACAACATCAATCCAAATCAAGATATGACTGTGAAATGCTCATATTGATGCAATGTCTTGCATCTTAGTTCTGATTAGGATGGGTAATTACCCCTAACTTCCCTTTGAGATACTCAAAGTATCCTTAGGCAACAAATTAGTAAATATGTCTGCAATTTGTTCCTTAGTAGGCACATACTCTAGTCTAACTTCCTTATCACTCACCTTGTCTCTCAAAAAGTGGTACTTGATAGATATATGCTTGGTCTTTAAATGCAACACCGAATTCTTAGAAATATTAATTGCACTTGAATTATCATAGAATATAGCAATAGGTTCATCATACACAACTCTGATATCTTTCAACATCTGCATCATCCACAATACTTGAGTACAATTGTTAGCAACAACAATGTATTTTGCCTCTGTAGTAGACAAAGAAATGGCATTCTATTTTTTACTTAACCATGAAATCAACTTCTTTCCTAAGAAAAATGCACCAACACTAGTACTTTTCTTGTCATTTACATCTCCTACCCAATCAACATCAGTAAAGGCACTTAAAGTAAGATCATCATCTTTTGGATACCACAGGCCAAAATCAACTATTCCCTTCAAGTATCTGAAAATTCTTTTTATAGCAATCACATGAGATTCCTTAGGATTGGCTTGAAATCTTGCAACAATACACACAACATTCATGATATTAGGTCTAGTTTGAGTCAAATAAAGAAATCCACCAATCATTGATCTGTATCTAGTCTTATTTTCCTTTGGAGAATCATCATTTGTTGTCAACTTACATCTGATCACCATGGGTGTACTGGCTGGCTTTGAATCTTCCATACCAAACTTCTTTAGCAATTATTTCACATACTTGGACTAAGATATAAAGATCCCTTTATCTAACTGAGTAATTTTCAACCCCAAAAATAATTTCATCTCTCCAATCATTGACATCTCAAACTCATTTTGCATCTCATCAGAAAACTTCATGCACAAACCATCATCTCCTCCAAAAATGATATCATCAACAAAGACTTCCACAATCAAATCTTTATCATCATCAATCTTAAAATATAGATTACTATTAGTAGTACCTTTGTTAAATCCAAGCTTCAACAAATACTTGTCCAATTTGGCATACCAAAATCTAGGGGCTTGCTTGATTCCATACAATGCTTTCTTCAACCGACACACCACATCTCCCTGATCAGTCAATTGAAATCCATCAGGTTGCTCAATGTACACTTCTTCCAATTCACCATTTAGAAATGTCGATTTGACATCCATCTGATAAACCTTGTAGTTTTTGTAAGCAACATAGGCAAGAAACAGTCTCACAGCTTCAATTCTAGCAACAGGGGCAAAAGTCTCTTCAAATTCAATTCCTTCCATCTGAGAATATCCTTTACATACCATTCTTTCTTTATTTCTAATAACTTCACCTTGCTCATTCAATTTGTTTCTAAAGACTCATTTAGTTCCAATTACATTTTTATCCTTAGGTCTAGGAACAAGAATCCATGTATTATTCTTCTCAATTTGCTGCAATTCTTCTTTCATTGCTTCAATCCAATGTTCATCTTTGCATGCTTCATTTACATTACTTGGCTCAGTCTTTGATATCAAACAAAACTCTTCTAAAATTCTTCTCCTAGTTTGGACACCTTTATTTTTATCACCTATAATCTGATTTTCTAAATGATTTAATTGAGTACATACCTTGGAGTCTTAGGCTTTTCTTGAACTTCGGGTTCTTGTGATCTCTCTTCTGTACTTTCACTAGTTTCTCCTTCCTCTTGATCTTCTTGATTCACCAGAATGATCTAAACTTGATTTGAAGTCTGACCTTTGTTTGTACTGTCACTTTGATCATCAGAATCATATCCACTAGTTCTAGATGGTCTAGAAATGTCTTCATCAACCTTTACATTTGCACTTTCAATCATTTTCTTCAATATCTTGTTGTAGCACCGGTAGGCCTTGCTCTTAGTAGAATAACCAAGAAAGATTCCTTCATCACTCCTAGCATCAAACTTTCCTATATCTTCGTCTTTTTTGATGTAGCATTTACTCCCAAAGATTTTGAAATATCTAATAGTAGGCTTATGACCAAACCATAGCTCAAAAGGGGTCTTACCAGTATCACCTTCGATTTGTACCCGGTTGAGGATATAAATAGTAGTACTCATAGATTCTCTCCAATAGATATGAGGAACATTTCCTTCCAACATCATAGTTCTAGTAGCATCTTGAACTATCCTGTTCTTCCTTTCCACAACTCTATTTTGTTGAGGGGTCCGAGGTGTAGATAATTGTCTCTTTATCCCATGTACTTCACAGAAAGAATTAAAATCACCATAAGTGAATTCACCACCTCTATTTGATCTTAGACATTTAATCTTTAGACCTTTCTCTGTCTCAACCATAGCCTTGAAAATCTTGAACTTCTCTAGAGCTTCAGATTTCTCCCTTAAGAAAGTAACCCACATCATCCTAGAATAATCATCAATAAGAAACATGAAATACCTGTAACCTTGCAAAATTCTAATTCTAGCAGGACCACACAAGTCAGTATGCACAAGCTCCAATAATTTATTTGAACAATGTTGTTTGCTCCAAAATGAAATTCTTTTTTGTTTTCCTAACTAACATTCCTTGCATATGGAATTAGAGGGTTTTACCAAATTAGGAAGATCTCTCACTGCTTGAGTAGAACTTATCTTGATAATATTGTCAAAGTTTACATGACACATTCTCCTATGCCACAACCAACTTTCATAAACTTGAGCAATCAAACAACTTTTACTAGGAACATTCAGGTGAAAATTGTACCTTTTATTTTTGTACCTGAAACAATCACATTTCCAGAACTTCCCAATATTCTACACTTTCCATCCTTGAATTGAGGATTGTATCCCTTATCAACCATTTTTCTGACACTTACAAGATTATGATTCAAACCTTCCACATAAAGAACATCATCAGTATTATGCTTACCATCAAAAGAAATACATCCTCCGCCATAGATTATACCACCATTGTTATCACCAAATCTTACAACACCACCATCATACTTTTCCAGGCTCACAAATTTTCTTTTATCACCTATCATGTGATGTGAACATCCACTGTCAATTACCCATTCACCCTTCTCTTCAACTCGAGCAACTAGGGCTTTATCCACATTTGTACAACTAGCAGATTCATTTGACACAGGTTTATTTTCCTTGATAGCAATAAAGACAAACTCATCTTCACTTACATTCCCTTTATCAGATTCATCATCTATCACACCTTCATCAATAGCATAATAACACTTCTTTTGAAATCTAGGATTGTTATATCTTGGCTTAGGGACTCTTTCCGGACACCTTGATGTAAAATGACCTATCTTATTGCAGGAAAAACATTTAATGGGAAACTTTCTTTTATACTTACCTTCTCCTCTGGCTTCTCTTTTGACAATAAGTGCTTCAAGCTCATTCGATTCTCTTTCTTCTTCTTCAATCTGTCTCATTTCTTCCTCATACTTGAATTTCTGGAAGAACTTTCACTCGGATCATATCTTTGCTTGTCTCTTCAGGAGGTAGTAGCTTTGAATGCAGATTCTATTTTAGGAAGGGCATCACCGAATTCACTCAACTCAAAAGCAGTAAGTTTACCAATAAACATATCTTTGGTTACATTTGTCATAGTTCAAAGCTCCGTAATATCTATAGCTTTGATTTTGTATGCATCAGGCAAGGATCTAAGCACTTTAGCAACAATCTTTGATTCATCCAACTATCCACCAACACATTTGATACCACACACAAGTTCATTCACTCTTTGCATGAAAGTAGTAATATTCTCATCATTACCCATTTTCAACAGTTCATATTTCCCTTTCTGACTGTATAGCTTAGCAATCTTCACATTGACATCACCTTCATGCAAATTTTCCAACTTTTTCCAGATCTCATAAGCAGTCTTCAGATCCATAACATTCATCATCTTAGAATCAGTCAAATCACTTAACAATGCTTCCTTAGCTCTGATATTGTATTTAGCATCCCTAATCTTAGCAATAGTAGTAGGACCATTTTGAGGAATAATATACCTATTACTTGTAATGTTCTAGTAAGATTCACCAATGCATCTCAGATGACACTCCATTTGAGTCTTCCATGTAGAATAGTTTGTTCCATCAAATCTCAGACTATCCTTCTTATATGTCACCATCCTAGATCACCTCAAGTTGTTAAACTTCTTCTAAGGAACCTGCTCTGATACCAATTGTTGGCAACACAAGGGAAGACAACTGAGAGAGGGGGGGTTAATCAATTGTCACAAAATTTCAAACTTATTAACTTTATTAACCCTTATTCTCGGATCTGATTAATAACCATGAAAGTATAAATCAACAACACATCAAAAATAAACATGACACTTAGATTTTTGCATGGAAACCTTGTTAGGGGGAAAAACCATGGTGGAGGTTAATCCACAAGTTTATACTCTATTAAAATTATAAGAAGAATAAATGGGGAACACACATGCATTCAGACACACTGCCTAGAGCTCACTGCTCAATTACAAAAGGCTTACTACCCAAGGGAAGACTCACTATCTTACATAAACATTCAGATTAAATCCATCTAAAGATCTTGAACTAAGATAGTAGCATTTGTTAATGCCTGATTATAGTTCTGGTTAAGCACATGAACACTTCTTCACTCTTCTTCACACTTTTCTCTACCTTCGAATGATCTAATCTTTATTCACACATAGCACTCGCATAGTTCACATCATACATGTCTCAAATGAGATAAATAATTGCTTATATATATCCACAACAAGTAATTACTTCGCTTCCTATTAGCTTCAACAAAATAATAAGATGAATACAAATTGTCGGCCCAAAACAATAAAGATTATTAATGTGAATCTACCAAGTTCATCCACAACATAGTAGAGACCCAAAACAATGTCCTCAAACACAAAACACCTTCAAATATTTTTCCTTGAAGATCCACAACACGTTATAATCACCTTGTCGGCCATGAACATGAAAAACATGAACACGCAAGAGAAAATCATCGACCGCGAGCACACCGATCAATGTAGACGTGCAACACAGATAGAGCACGATCTAGAAACATCCACAAAAACCATAGGATCATACACAACAACTCAAATCACCAGAATCACATTATCTTCTTCCAGGAATACCAACTACAGTAACAGAATAATTGTCGGAACACAAAAACTCATAACTTGCTCAAATCTTCATGCGCACCTCTGAAACTTTCAGTGGATAAACTAGATATACTTGAAAACAAACCCTTTAATCCACAACTTCTCACCGTCAACATACTAAACTTTTCATCATACTGATCTTCACTGCTTCACAGACAACCTGTAACATATTTTATTACAATTTTCTCAATATCCTCGACATATACAGTCTTAAAGACATTAATGTTAATATTGTTGACATCAATGACAACTACATATGAGCAACACAACCACAACATCCAACAAGTATATGTGCATATACATGTATGTACATGTACATGTATCTATACACACATACACATATATATGTATGTATATATGTACATATATATATTTATACATACATATATACATATATATACACACACATATATATGTATATGTATATATAAATACATATATGTGTATATATGTGTGTATATGTATATATGCATGTATATATGTATATCTATATATATACATGTATACAAATATGTGTATACATACATGCATATATATATGTATATATGTATATATACGTATACGCATATGTATGTATGTATGTATGTATGTATTGTTAAAGTTTCTGAAGGACTCAAGCTCCAAAAATCACATAAAAAAATCAAAATAACCTTCTATACGAGATAAAAGAAAGAGCATAAATTTGCAATAATGGATGCAAAATATATTAGATAAAATATGATCAATGATGTGCAATACAACATTCAATAAAAATGTACATATGAGATCTTTCGTGAGATATAGGACTAACTACAATGATGGAAAGTGTATTAATCCTATGTCATGCAACAACTATGGGATAAGATAAGATTGCATCACAACTAAGAGACTTCAAGAAATATTCTTAAGTCACTAAGTAAACTTAATATGTGAACATGTGTGAAAAGGTCCTAAATAGGAGCTAGTTAGATAATGCACCTTGTTCACACTACAAGGGGTAAACTAGATAGGCAAACCCATGTTCACATCAACACACCCCCATAAGTGCAACTTACGAATAAGTAAACAAATTAAAATGATGCAAAGATGATGATGGGTTTTGGGTATTAGGCCATGTTAGGTACCCATGTACAAATGCAATCTCTCACAAACAAAGAAAAGAAGAAAAACCAATGGGAAAAAATTTCTCTCCAAAAGAGATAAAATACAAGAAAAAGGCTCTCTATAAGATGTTAAGGACAAAACCTAAAGCGAGGAAAAATTTCCCCTATAAGAGAGAAGAAGAGAGACCTTAGATCCACCCCTCAATGCCAAATCAATACCAATGATAGATACTCAAAATTGGATGTAGAAGATGGTCCACGATCATTGAAAAACATTTATCCCCTTAGGAAGAAACAAAACCAAAGGTGTATGGATGATATCTTTCCATTCCTGGAAGGAATATGAAGGAAGAAAATTCAAGATGTATGAAGTCTCTACAAAATTCTCATGTGTCTCCATATCGATAATGAAATATTCCACCACCAAGTTAGGTGTTCCAAGCCACACTAATGAAGATGATAATTTAGAATCTAGTAGAAATGAATGAAGAGAAAGATCCATAGACTCAAGTACCTCCTCTGAAGACAAAAATGGCTCCTCAAAATTCTATTCAAAAGTATCCAAAATCATGTCAAGCTATGATGAATGATCATGTGGAGAATGAACAAGAGGTTTAGAGTGTTCCCTTACAACAACTAAAGAGGAATCATCTCTATCAAATATAAGATGTATGCAATCAACGGTATCTCCCAAATTTGAAATGTGGGACTCTACAAAAAAACCTACAATGTATTTCATGTATTCATCCCAAGTAGTCATAGATTTGGAAGATGATGTATATCCTGTTGCATTGAATCACAAGTAGCCATGAATGTAGTAATATAAGAATCATCAAATGCAACATTATATGGAGGAAATGGAATGCAAGGCTCAAGAACTAGATCACTTGTGAGAATACCCAAGTTCAAGTAACCAAAATTCTCCTCAAAATCATGGTCCACACTAGAAGTATGATCAATAGCTGAAGGATCAAATTCATCATCAGAAGCAAAAAAGTTAAAGGTGTATAATTGATATGCATGATCAACCAACCTAATAGCAAAAATATCTCTATTCTCCAAGTCTCTAATGATAATTGAATTAAGAGTGAATTCCACAATCTTCCCTACTCCACCATGGGTAATTTGATAGATGGAAAGAAGATTGTTTGACAAATGAGATACACAAAAACATCATTGAAAGTTCCCTCCCCAATATCAATAGATCCCTTCTCAATTATATTCATGTATTTATTGTTTCCCATCAAAATAGATGGCATAGGACAAGGCTCAAAATAATAGAATATAGAGTATGAAGATGCCATATGATGAGATGTTCTTGAATCTAGAAGTCCATTCCTTGATCCAAGACCTATAGAAGCACAAAATTTTTGTTCTTTTTTATTGATTTAATAACAAATCCAACATGACCTTTTTCCTTATTATATTGTTTTGAAGAAGAAATTGACTCAAAAATCTTAGAAGGTAAATCAATGTGGTTCTTATTAAGATGTGAATGTTCTTCATGTTCAATATTCTTGCAATATGAACAAGTAGGCTTCTCCTTCTTAGATGATTTTTGTTTGGAAGAGGGTTCATTTTTTGTTTGATCTAAATGTGGATTATTCTTTGATTTCTTATCAAATTTCTCCGACTCTTTCACCTAACTAAGCAACAAAGTCTAAGATTGAGATGAATTTTTGAGACCCATGAAAAAATATTTCATTTCTCATGTATTAACATCTTATAAAATATGCAAATGAAGGTGTATTATATGCAAAAATCACAATTATTTTTTTAGTATGAAAGATAGAGACAAAAGCTACATAATCAAAATGAAGTTTTTTCAATGTATTATAGACCAACTGAATATATTTTTTCTCAATTCCACATGCTTATATTGCTCTCTTAGATCATTAATATTAGTGATGTAATCCTAGATTTTTTCAAAGTTATTTGGATCAAGGCTCATCAACTCAGTATCAATTTGATAGCCTTTTACTTTATTTATTGTCTCATACAATATTTTCAATTTTTTTCAAGCTTCGTGAGAATACTTACATGATTTAACTTGAAACAATAGATCTTGAGAAAATAAATATGAAGACATCCAAGAGATTTTGTATGTTCAATCATCAATTTAATCTTTTTATCATCATTTGTAGGTTCAGATACCTTATTCTCAACATATAGAGAGTGACCTAGAATCATTAGGGAACTCCATGCATGCCAATTTCAAGTTGAATAGTTATATGGTGTTAGCAAAGGAACCTTAGAATGATCCATTGAAAACAAGAGAACTAACAACTAGATCAAAAAAAAAACCAAGAGACCACCCAAAATCACTCAATCAAGAATCTCCCAAGATTATAATTTGGCACTTTATATGTAGTGTGATTATAGTGCCACTTGCCAACAACAACAAAGTGGGCTTGATCTTAGTAATTATAAATGTCAAATTTGGACACAGACTCGAAGTACAATTTTGAGTCAAAATGGAATCAATTTGATCACACCACTACAAATTAAAAGAAAAAGTATGAACTTTACAAGAATGCAACAAAAAATGTTATCATAGGAGTAGGAATGGAGCCTTGAAAGTTTCCAAAATGAGAATGAATCAACAACACCTATGAGAAATTGAAATTTTTGGAAAAGCTAGATGCCAATTTTTTTTTAAAAATATACCATTACAAAGAGCATGAAATTATACCCTAAATAAAAAATCTCACAAAAAGGAACCCAAATGAATGAGATATGCCCTTTTGAAGTTGGATTGCTAAATTGAATATATTGATGGAGAGAGGGCAAATTGGAGAAGTGCCTATTGACACTCATTTGTCTATCAAATTTAACGTACTCCCAGATGAAAATCGTTTGGTCATAAGATTTAAGACACTCCTAGATGATAATTGTTTGGTCATCAATTTTAAGATAGTTGTGCAAAAAATACTAAAATTTTTATGTCACAAAATATGAAGTATTATATATGAAAATAGTGGGTTTTGCAGCTTCTAGAATCAATGGCAAGATTTTTTCGGCCCAAAATACTCCAAAATGAACCTAAATACAAAGCCACAAAGAGGAAACCCCAAATTTGGTATTTCTATATTTTTTCTAATTCTCCATGTCATCATTCAATGCAAGAGAAGAGCATACTCAAATTTTCAAGATCCGCCAAGATTTTCAGCCTTGCAATAAATCAAGCATAAATCACTCTCAAATATGAGAAGGGTATTTATAGATATTAAGTTCCAATACCACTTTAAAGTCACTTAAGGATTCAAGCTCCCAGGGTCACCTACAAAAACAATAATAACCTTCTACAAGAGAGAAAAGAAAGAGCATAAATTTTCAATAATGGATGTAAAATATATTAAATCAAATTTGATCAATGATGTGCAATATGAAATACCTATAATGTAATACCCAATACAAATGTACATATGAGACCTTGCTTATATAAGCAAGGTTGAGAGATAGGACTAACTAGGATGATGAAGAGTGTCTTAATCATATGTCATGTGACGACTAGAAGATAAGATAAGATAAGATCACATGACAATTAAGAGACTTATAGAAATATTCCTCTCACTAAGTAAACTTAACATGCGAACATATGTGAAAAAGGTCCTAATTAAGAACTAGTTATATAATTTACCTTTTTCACACTATAAGGGGTAAAATAGATAGGAAAAATCCATGTTCACACCAACATGTATGCATATATATGTATGCATGTATATGTATATGCATGTATATATATATATGTATATGTATTATATATATGTATATATACATGTATGTAAATATATGGGGAGCTATAAAGGAGGGGATTCACTACCCCCAAGACAAGAGAGTCTCAAGGAGAAAATAGCCCTCAATTACCTTACGGATCAAAGCTCAAGCGATGAGATAAATAATAACAAGTATTTGCACAACTTGATCAAATAAAAGAAAAACTACTAATAGCAAGAATAAGGAAATCACTTAATTACAAAATTTAATAATAGAATTAGAATCTCTAATATACATAAATGAAAAGTATATAAGTCAAAAATTTTACCCTCAAGAGGATTAAGCCTCGGCCACAGATGACAGAACCTCGTAAGAAAGTATGTGCCCCATACGATTGTCTTTGATGAAATAGAGAATAAAAACCTTAAATCTATAATTTCTAGCTTGTCAATATGTACATTTGCACACAAATAGAGAGGGAAAAATGTTGGGGGCTATTTTGGAGCTTGCGTTAGTCAAACCCCTATTTTGGTGTTTCCACCTCCATAGACAACTAGAGAGAGAGAGAGAGAGAGAGAGAGAGAGAGAGAGAGAGAGAGAGAGAGAGAGAGAGAGAGAGAGAGAGAAATGTATAAAGTGAAAGAAGTGGTAGAAACAAGCCTCACAAAAGAGGAGAAACCCTATCACAATTATAAAGATGTGTAAGAGAAACAAACCTCATAAAGGAGGAGAACCCCTAATATGAATAAAGTAGACAAGATCAAATAGATAATATCAAATAAATAAAAAAAGAAGACAAGAGAACATTACCAACAACTTATGGCTCCCCTTTTGGCTTGGTAGACATGGTAAGTTTGCATGTAAGAGAGCCTTGACTGTTGCTTGAGAGAAATATGGTAGAGCTTTGCTATGTGGATCAAGAGAGAGCAAGATAAAATGAAGAAGATAGAGCAAAATGAGAGAGAGAGAGAGAGCAAGATCAAATGAGAGGATGTAATAATGAATGAGAGTGAGTGAAAATGGAGTTTTGTGAGGCTGCATGGGTAGGAGGAGTTGTTACATCCACGTTTCTACCACAATGACACGCTCCATAGGCAAAGGATGTGTAATATTCTCATTTGAATCTTGGAAATTTTGTGGAAACTAGCACATCATAGAGACATTTGCGCATCACGTAGGTGTCCAACTCAAAACTTTTCACAAGTATGCAGGTTGTCAGTGCTTCATCATTACCACCTATGAAGTTGGAATCATGAAATTTTCACTTATATGTTTTTGTCATAAATGCGATGGGCTAGATGCATAAGTGTGAAATTGCCACAGGGTGTAATTTTACAACACCAAATTTTTCCCCCACTTTAGTGAGCTAAATTTTTGGAAAAAAATAGCTACACTAAAGTAGTTAAGAAGACATAAATGCTATATTTGAAATTTTGACAATTTTGTGATTTTTTGTGAAAAAGGATACTGTAGAGGTTGGTCAAGCAGGCAGATAGTAATGATACCCCCAATGTTTGAGCCAAATGAGAAACTATAGCATCTGACTTGAAGTCTCATTCTGCAAAACTCAAAATTGAATCAATTTGAAATCAAAAGAAGCTACCACAACGAGAAGAATGTTTATAGAATTTTTGGTGAATCAGAAGAAAAATTCGATGAAGTGAGTATATTCCCCCTCTTGTTTTTGCCCCTAGCTAGGTGGGTTAAAACAAGAAGGTAGGAAAAGGACACTTTTTCTGCAAAAATGGGAAAATGTTGGCCTATATATGCTTGGTGTGGGACCATGGAAGACCATTTTTACTATTCACTATGAGGATTTTGTTGAATTTTCTATAGAGTTGTTAGCAAAATGCCTCATAGGCGAGACTACTGACTTCCAAGGATTGAACAATTGTGCATTGATGTGGCAAGGGGTGACCCACCATATGAGGTACAAGAAAATTTTCTTCTAACTTGTCATTTTTGTCCAATTTTAGACATAGAAGTTTTTCGAATAGTGTAGGCATCCAGTTGATGTGACAGTGTCCTTCAAACACAATATCATCTCAATGGAGTATTAGGTTTTGTTGGTCATGTTGGCATTCTAGCTGTGTGCTATCATTGTCCAGTATGACTTTGAATGCCAACATGTTGCATAGATGTCTGTGTGACACATTGCAGTCTCAGAGACAGGTTAGATTTTTTTTGAAAATGTAGAATAGAGATGTAAGTAGAAATAAATTGTGTTGACATGGTTTTCTTATGATTTTGTGGGAGTTTCCCAAGATCCAAGAGCATGGAAAAGGGGCTATTCTATCACTCTTGTGGAGCCACAACAACCATATTGCACCCACTGATTATGCATTGTTGTAGCGGGTCGGGTTATGGTATAAGATATACACCATGTCTGATATTTGTTTCCACACATCAATGTTGATGGTGCTTATGGAGAGGTGGGATGCAAACACCTCCTCATTTGATCTCCCCATCAAAGAGATGGAAGTCACACTAGTGGATATCTATTGCATCCTTCACCTACCCATTTGTGGAGAGCGTGTAACATACGAGTGGTGTAAAAAAAGGTGAAGAAATCTTGCAATAAGAACTTTAACCAATTGTAATTGCAAATCTGAATCCAAAGATTAACCCTTAAACTTATGTGATTGCAAAATTAAAATAAGAAATAGAAAACCATAACACATGACTCCAAATTTACATGGAAAAACCCCTAAGAGAAAAAAATCCACCATAGAAAGAGAGAGGTAAGTATATTACTAATCCAAGAGAGATTACAACAACAATACACTTCTCTAAATAACTATAGAATCTGGTAGCACCCTGTTACTTGCACAACTCAATAAATAACTCTAGCTCAAGGCCCCAATTTATATAAACTTGAGGGGATGAAAACCACAATGGTATCACCAAACAATAGGTAGAAAAATCACTTGGAAAAACCCAATGCCTACCTCCTTGCAACCACCAAATACACCAAAAATAGTAACTTATAGATGCTCTTACAATTGTCATAATACATCTCTCATGCATGGGTGCCTAGGGAAGGAATTTTTCATAAATATAATCATAAATGTTCGAATAGTTTTCATAGAATCTTATGACAGTTGTCATAGTGTCATAGATACTCTTACAACTTATGATGGATTTCATAACCCTCAAAAAATAGGAGATTCCAAATGGGATGCCTAGCTATTTTGTCCTTTTCCCAGAAGACAAATAGTAACAGTAACTTCAACTTTACATGAGCTCTTTCCCATTGTTGGTTAAATGGTTTCACCTCTTATGGGTAATTTACAAAGACATTAGGAAAAAAATTAATTAATGGATTCACAAGTTTGATGTCACCTAAATCCTAACATTCTCCCACTTGACATCATACATTGTAAATTACACCCATGGAGATACAATAACATGAAATTAAGTATAGTGATCAAGGCCCATGACCTTCCTGTACCAAGAGAACTTATCCGTGGTTATTGGATTTATGAGAGAATCTGCAACATTATCCAAAGTGTCTACTTTGTCAATCAGGACCTATCCATTTTCAACCATTTCTTGCACAAAGTGATACTGAACATCAACATTCTTAGTACGAGCATGATACATAGGATTCTTAGCCAAATATATGGCACTTTAACTATCACATCCGATCCTCATTATCCTACAAGCAAAACCAATACCAATGCCAAGTCTTTGTAACCAAACAACCTCCTTAGAGGCATTCAAGTAGTAGCCATATGCATTACTTCAATGGTGGACAATGCAACTATAGGTTGTCTTTTACTCATCCAACTCACTACACCTCAAACAAAGTGAACATATAGCTACTCGTGGACCTTGGACTATCCAAATCACTTGCCCAATCTGCATCAAAAAAACAATGTATGTCTAATGGCTTATCTATATTATCAATACCATGATAAACCAAACAATAATTAGAAGTACCTCGTACAATTACCTAAACACCCTTTTAACAAAAGTCCAGTGCTCTTTACCAGGTTAGACATAAACCTGCTTAGAACTCCCACTGCTTGGGCTATATCTAGTCTAGTACAAACCATTGTATACATTAAACAACCAACAACACTAGCATAAGGAACACTAGACATCTCTTCAATATCATTATCAAAATTAGGACACATGTATAAAATCAGCTTATTACCAACCAGAAATGGAATATTTACTAGTTTATATCCTACATTTTAAACCTCTACAAAATAGTATCAGCATACTTACTCTAACTTAACCAAAGTTTTTTGTGAACCCAATCTCTACTGTTCTCCATCCAAATAATATATTTTACAACCCCCAAATCCTTCATATCAAATGTGCCAGAAAGTTGAGTCTTAAGCTCCCTAATCATCACCTTGTTGTTACCCATAAAAAACATGTCATCAACATACAAGATAATGATTAGTATCTAATCACCAATGACCTTAATGTAAACACAATGATCCTCTTCACTTCTAAAAAAACCCAAATTCAATGCAAATACATCAAACTTCTGGTACCACATCTTGGGTGATAGTTTCAAACTATATAAGATCTCTTTAAACTATAAACCAAACATTCTTTTCCTTTCACAACAAAACCGTTAGGCTATCACATATAAATATCTTCCTTAACATCCCCATGCTAGAAAGAAGTTTTAACATTCATTTGCTCTATTTAAAAATTATAAGCGACAATAATAGATAACATGAATCTATTAGAAGTTAGCTTAGCAATAGGAGAGAAAATTTCACCGAAATCAACTCCCTCTCTCTAGGAGTAGACCTTGGCCACCAATCTGGCCTTGTACCACTCTAATTGATTTTTTGATCCAAATTTCTTTTTAAATACCCACTTACAACTAATGGGCTTCCTTCCTTTGGGAAAACTCACAATATCCCAAGTATCACAACTATCTAAAGCCATCATTTCCTCTTGCATGGCCTGCATCAAAGAATCACTTTCTTCTAAAGAAAGAGCCTCCCTGTAGGATCTAGGTTCATCGTCAATACTTAATAAAGCAAATACACAATGGACATTGGATGGGATATACTTGTCAACTTGATTCCATTGTCTTGTGGATCTTCTCAATGTAGGAGTAAGGGGTCCTTTCTTTTTCTTCTTCTTTTGTATGTTGATTTTGCACATCATCTGAACTTTCTAAACCCTCTTCTTCTTCTCCATCCTCTAATCCATCTGGTTGTTCTTCCACATGTTCATCTTCCTACTTTTCAATATTTGTTCCGAAGTGCACTATTTTTGTCTTATCTTTCTTCTTTGGTTGTTCTTCACCTGAGTAAGCTCTAAACTCCCTGAAAATTACATCTCTAGAGAAAACCATTTTACAGGTTAGTGGTTTCCAAAGCTTATAACATTTTACATTCTCACCGTAACCAACAAAGAGGCATTTATGTGCATTTGGATCCAACTTATAACACTTCTCTTGAGACACATGAACAAAAGCCTCACAACTAAAGACCCTTAAATGTGAAACAAAATGCTTTTTGCCTATCAAAACTTCATTAGAATTTTTATCAACAAGAGACTAGAGCTGAACAAGGAGATCTATTAACCAAATAACATGTAGTACTTACAACTTCTACCCAAAAGAATCTATCAAGCTTATCACAACTCAATAAGCTCCTAGCTCTTTCCATTGAGGTTTGGTTCATTCTTTTTGCTACCACATTTTGTTGGGGATTATAAGGAGTAGTCTTTTGTTGAAAAATACTTGCATTCTTATGGAACTCATCAAATTCCCTAGAACAATATTCACCCCCACTATCAGATCTCAACACCCTTATCTTATAATTCATTTGCTTCTCAACTAAGGCTTTAAATTACTTAAACTTAGTGAAAACTTCAGATTTTACATGCATAAAATAGATCTAAATGTATCTCAACACATCATTAATGAAAGTAACATAATAGTGAGATTTTCCAAAAGAGTCAATATCCACTGGTCCAAATAAATCCAAATGAATGATCTCTAATAATCTCTTAGCTTTATTATTCCCATTAGGAAATGATGATATATTCTATTTACCAAACACACAATGCTCACAAAATTCATTTTTACCAACAAAACAATCAAAAATATCATCAACCAACTTTTTACTCAAAATGGTCTTATGCCATAAAATACATGTATTTTAGTGCAAGTTACATTGGCAAAGTTACACAAAAATAGAAGCATTAAGGCTAAAAAAAGTCCCAATCCGAGATCCTTTAGCTATCACCAAACTGCCTCTTACCAACTTGCAACCAGACTTGTCAAATGTCACATGCACCCTAGAATCATTCAACTTGGATACTAAAAGTAAATTTCTTGCAAGTCCTAGAATATATAAAACATGATCAAGGGTTTTAACCCTTCCACCACTGAAACACGACTTTACCTTTCCTTTACCAACAATCTTCTTTGTGTTGTTAACACCAAGGAAAACTTCTCCCCCATTATAAGTTTAATATGAAGTAAACCACTCCTTTTGAGGAGTCATATGGTAGGAGCAACCTGAATCAATAAGCCAAGCATCATTAGTAATAGTGTTAGAAGAAATAAATAAAGCATCAAAATCACCATCTTCTAAGTACTATTTCATGGAAGTATCCAAACTCTTTTTTCTTGTTTTTTCACTCCTTTGCATGCCCTCTCTTCTCGGGGGTTTTATAATGTCTTTTAGACTTGTCTCTCTTCTTATCCCCTTTAGGCCCTCCCTTCTCTTTGGACCTTCCTCGCACATGCAAGGCATCTTGGAAGCTTGCTGTTGGTTCTCAAAAATGCAGGTTTTAACCAAAAGAGTTTGCCAAGTTCTTACTACACTTTTGGCCAACGTACAAGGCCAATTACACAATTGAACCTTCTGCTCTTTAGGTTCTTCTAGACCTAGGTGGGTGAACCTATATGAAAAATGTAGATTTGAAATACATTTCTTGCCAAACAATATACCCACAATGGCTATTGGGAGTGGATAGACAAAATGACTACAACTACTCCTACTGCACAAAAGAAAGATTTTGAATATGTTGTTTTATATGAATTTTACATCTGGGTTATGGAAGATTAGTGCCTTCTATCCACTTGGGAAATGGAGTAAAAAATATCAAGAACTGTATGTGTGTTTCCCTCTTTGTCTTAATTCTAGTTGTTAGGCACTTTGAAAATTGAAATTCTATGGCTAGCATGTGACTTCACCAAATTTATGACTTGCATAAATTGTGTTGGAATGTTTTCCTACCAGGTTCTTCTTTAACCATCCAACAAAATTCCTAAATTCACTGAGACTTGTTTAAAAGCATTTAGTTCTGACTTGCAGACATCGACTAATCAAATCCCACAAAGTGAAAAATGCACTGTGATAAATCAAAAATATATTTAATATCTTGATTTAAATGATTTAAAGATTTATAATTAGAGACAACCTGATAGGAAAATACAAAAATTATAGCATCTCAACAACTGAATATAGAATGGGTTTCACCAGTTCAAAATAATTTATCCATTGATCCTGCTTCAAAAAGTCTGTACATTATTTGCATTCCTAGTCTTCTTATTTTCTACAAAAATCTAACTTACTATTCTCACTCTTGTCCCCCCCCTCCTAACATATTTTTCAATACATTTATATAGTATATCTCAAGGTCGTGAACCTTCAATTTCCTATTACAACCGTTTGAATTCGTTGACAAAAATTAAAATATTTAATTGAGTTGCCTTATCGGCAAATTAAATATTTCAGCACTATAGTCCGCCTGTTTATTTTGTTTTATATTATACCGCCTTACCGCGGGCTTTATTCACTGTTGGCAGCTACATAGTATTCGACTTTGATTATCTTCTCCTACCACGCAACAACGAGATTCATTTCTATCTCCGACAGTATAGCGGTCAAACATTTAAATGTTACCTCTGGTTGTCTACTGCTTCCTTACCGCATTACCACGGTCTTCATTGTGACTATTGGCGGTATGGCAGTAACTGTCTTCACTGCTGCCTCGCTGCTAACTTACCGCCCACCGCACTACCACGGTCTGTGGTTTGGCCATGTGTAGTGTAGTGGTAACTATTCTTTGACCGCAACCCTTCACTACCTTGTCGCTTACCGTACTACTGTGGTCACTGGGATGACTGCTAGCGGTACCACGATAGCCCCTTTTTAACTACCACTTCACTATCTTCTACCATCCACCGCACCACCGCAACCTCCTTTCTGACCCTTTGCGATTGCGCGATAACCGCTTCAACTGCCGCCTCACTGCCTATCTCCTTCCACTGCACCACCGCGATCTCCATTCTAACTGTCTGCGACATCGTGGTAGCCATTCGCTGACCATCACCTGTCATCTCCACATTCACCACACTATCGTGGTCTTCATTTTGACTGGCCATGACATGGTGGTGACTGCTCCCCGCTGCTAAATCACCACCCACCATGCTACCACAACCTGTGGTTTGACTGGGTGTGGTGTAGTGGTAACTGTTATGTTTGCCCGTTCTTAACCAGCATCACCATACCGCGAGCCACTTTGAAAAAGGCCGCGGTATATAGGTAAACGCTATGAAAGGTAAATGATGGCGATAAAAGGTATTTAATATGGCAATGGTATGGGGTATTTTATCATTATGAAAGGCGGTAAAATGAATTTTTATGAAAAGATAATGAAATAATGGGTTCAAACAGGTAAAACCCCTTAGAAGTTATTATGAAAATTTTTGTTCTAATAGTGGCTCCTGTTGGGGATGAGTGATTTTGCAAATCACTGCAAGAATCCAGAATGCAACTGGGAGAGCAGACCAAGAAAAGGATGGGACATGAAAAATGAAGGCAATGGAAGATGGAAGGAAAGGAAAAGATGAAGAGATGGAAGACGAAAGATGGAGCATGACCCTACACTACTATACATGGAAAGAACACAAATTTTTTCAACAAGGGTACTTCTGAGATTGTCCATGTACTGGCAAGTCCCAGACCCAATAGAATTCCTAAACTACTGTGCATGGAAAATAAAGTTTAAAGAGGTTTACTAAGAATTTTCCATGCACTGGCAATCCTTAACCCTCTGCAATCCCTCAAGAGAAGAAATGCTTCAGGAACTACCCATGTATAGGCAACTCTTGCTCCTCTCTAGACATGTTCTGCAAGAAATAAGAATCTTCACCTCCTTTACAAGTTATCACAAAAGGACCCAACCATAAAGCTTCAAACTTGCCATGCTTCCCCTTCTCCTGACACCGAGCATTCCCCATCAACACTAGGTCATTTTCTTCAAATTTTCTCTCCTTGGCCTTTTTATCAAAAAGATATTTCATCTGTGACTACAACTTCACATTCTACTTCTGAGCCATTCTCCTTATTTCATCAAGTTCTGCAAGCTGCTCCATTCTTTCCTCCATTGGTTCAGAAATATCCAAGTCTTCTTGTAGAATAAAATTGTAAACTGGTAAAAGGTTTTACAGTGGCATCCTGGCTTGTGTCCCATACACCAGTTCAAATGGAGATTTTCCAATTGCCTTCTTCACTATAATCCTATCTACCGATACAACCAATCTTAACTTTGAACCCCATGCCTTTTTTATTTATATCAAGCATCCTCCTTACTATCTTCAAAAGACTTTTATTACTTAACTCTGCCTGACCATTGGCTTGTGGATGATATGGGCGGAATAAGAAACATTAATGCCATATGTTTTGCAAAAATATCTAAACTCATCAGATCTAAAACACATTCCATTATCTGTGATTAATCTGACCGAGGTGCCAAATTTGGTTATAATATTTTCCATCAGAAAGTTTACCACCACCTTTCTAGTCGCTTGCTTAGTTGGGATAGCCTCCACCCACTTTTAAAAATAATCTGTGGCCACTAATATCCATTTGTGCCCTCCACTTGATCTTTCTTGTATTTCTCCAATGAAGTAAATTCCCCACTAGTGAAATGGAGCATCTACCTACAAAGGTCTAAGTGGCAAGGCTCCTTGATACTTCAACTTCCCTAAAAAATTCTGACAAGCCTCACATTTCCTCACATGTGCAAAAGAGTCATTGAACACCTTAGGCCAATAATAGACAGCCCTGAGAATCTTATGTGTAGTGGTCTTAGTAGAGTAATGGCCTCCACACACCCCTTCATGCATTTCACTCAAGACATGTTCTGCCTGGGACTCATCTAAACATAAGAGCAATATACCATCCCTATTCTTCTAGAATAAGTTCCCTTCTATATAAACTTAATTAGAAGCCTGCAACTTCAAAGTTCTCCTTTTATTATCATTTAGCCCCTTAGGACACTTCATGTGTTTGAGATAATACATCACATTTGTATACCATGGAGTATGTTCAATACTTGCAACAACTTCTTCCTTACCTTCTACATTGCAGATTTGGTTTGCTTCAATATTTATTTTCGCCATCAGCTTTGCCAGACCCTGTCCTCTTACCAGCTTGGTAATTTGAATGTCCATATTGAACTCTTGGATTTTATTAATCCATCTGCATCTCTTCCCTGCCACTTATGTCTGCACCAAGATATCCTTCACAGCTGCATGTGGGACATAAGCAATTATCTTAGCTCCAACAAGATAAGGTCTGAAAGCTTTTGCTGCTTTGACCAATGCATAAGCCTGTTTTTCCATAATATCATACTTCAATTCTGACCCCTACAAAGATTTGCTAAAAAAGTAAACAGGTTTTTCACGGCCTTCACCATTCTTCTGTAACATGACAACAACTATGGTGTGAAATGAAGCAAAAGAAAAAATCTGAAATGGCTTAGTAAAATCAGGGGACTTTAGGACAGGGGCTTCTTTGATAGCTCTTTTTATAGATATGAAGGCATCCATGGCTTTAGCAGTCCAATCCAAATTCTCTCCTTTTCTCAACATCTTAGATATAGGTTTAACAATCTTAGCAAAATTGGACACAAACCTTCTAACAAAGTCAATTTGGCCAAAAAATGATTGGATTGATTTGACAGTTTTGGGAATGGGGATTTCTATCTATGGCATCTACTCTTTCAGTATCTATCCTAATCCCACCTTTTGACACAATATGCCCCAAAAGCTTACCTTCTGTAACAACAAAATGACATTTTTCTGGATTAAGACTAATACCATATTCCAAGGCTTGGATGAAAATCTTCTCTAGATCTCCCACATGATTCTCTGCCCTTTTCGAATAAGCAGTGAGATCGTCTTGATACACCACCATTATAGCATTAATTAGATCTGCAAATGCCACATCCATGGCTCTTTGAAAGGTAGCTCTTGCATTTGTGAGACCAAATGGCATTCTTACATAGACATATGTTCCCCATGGTGTAGTGAATGTTGTCTTGTATTGCTCAAATTCCTTGACTTTGACCTGATTATATCCAGAAAATCCATCCATCATTGACAATAGCTCACATCCTATTATTTTGTGCAATATTTCCTCCATGTTTGGGAGAGGATAATCATCTTTTAGGTAAGCAACATTAATATTTCTGAAATCTACACACAATCTTATGTCCCCATTCTTCTTCCTGAATGGAACCAAATTTGAGACCCATGTTGAATGTCTAATGGGTTTAATAATACCTCCATCCCTGAGCTTTGCTAGCTTCTCTTGCATCTTAGGTTCCAAAGTTGGGTTAATAGGCCTCTACTTTTTTTTGAATGGCTTTTTGTCTGGCTTAAGTGGAATCTCATGCTGAAAAATATCTTCTTTATATACCTTCAAATCCTCATAAGACCAAGCAAACACATGCTTGTACTTTCTCAGCAATGCAATCAACATTCTCCTGATGGTTGGGCTTATTTTATTTCCAATATAAACCCTTTTTGGTGCTAATTCAGTTCCCAAATTTATTTCTTCAATATCTTCTTTCTTAATAGATGTCTGCTTCATGAGAGAACGATCACTCCCATTATACACTCTTTCCAATGCTACAAGCCCTTTGGGAAGCTTGTTGGTTTTTAGCTACAAAATTTCCTTCCCAAATATAGTCTATTTCCCATCTACTTCATCCACAAAAGCATTGAAATCAATCTCCTGTGCCTCATTATGATCTATACAATGAAGAAACTTCAAAAGATCACTATCATCATTAAAAACCTACCAACTATATATGTTGTCAAGGACATCGGGTCTTGTTTTGAACTCAACCTGAGACACTCCTGCCATAGTGATATCATCCCTCTTTAAAGCTACACTAGCCAAGAAGTCAGCCATCAAATTTTCAGATCTATCTATCCAATCAATTGAAAATACATCAAATAGTTCCACTATATCCAAGACAACATTTCTATATTGTTTCAGCCTCTTGTTCTTTGCAACATACTTTGATCTAACTTGTGACACAACTAGCTCAGAATCTCCCAAGATAGTCAACAACTTAATCTTATGCTTGATAGCCACGTTCAAACCAATCAGCAAGGCTTCATACTCTGCCACATTGTTTGTACATTCAAAAGACAAAAAAAATGAATATTTAAATATTGTACCTTCAGGTGATATGAAAACTATTCCAGCTCCATTGCCTTCTTGGATGCAAGCCCCAGCAAAATACATTTTCCACACACCTTGCTGATTTCTAGAAACAAGCCTATCAATTGGGTCAATATTCACTAATTCTGGCTGAGACAATTCTACTTTGAAACTCCCTAAATCCACATCACAGAAGCAATTAAGTTGTTCTTGAGGAACACACTCAACAATCTAATTCACCCTTGGTTCTCTATACAATTTTACTTCTTCACCATTAACTGGTATTGCGGCATATGATAAATCAAACTACACATTACCTCCAACTGCAACAGTCCATTGTCTTGATAAAAGCATTCCAAACTGAGGAGGTGTATCAATCACAGTTATATCAATATTATAGGTTGCCTATGGGTAGGTTGCTAATTTCACTTCTATATTTTTCATAATCCCCACAACTGGGACATGCCTATTATCCATGGCATAACATTTACCACCCTCAATATCTATCCACATACCAAGCTATTTCATTACCCCTACTAGCATAATATTCATAGAAGCACCTGAAACTATCATGCAATTTCTTACCAATTTACCATTTATGAGTAGGGTAGTAAAAAATGGATCAACTTGTGGTGTATTCATCAATGCAACATTTAGGCACACTTTTGAAACTTTTATCCTTCCTTTCCTATCAACAACTCCAAGATTCTCCTTTTGTTCAAAGTTTATATTTTGATTCCTCCCACTAGATATTAATTGAATAGCACTTTCCCTATACTCTTTAATTTTCATCATTTCAAGTAATGGGATAGATATTTTTACCTGGGATAAAGCTTGCGTGAAATCAAAAGATGCACTTTCAGCTCTGATCGCCTTCTTTTGTTCTGCCGATTCTCCTTTGTTCTCCTCTTTCTCCTTCTTGGACGTGTGATCTATCTTTTGTTTGTCCATGGGAAAATCTTTATTTTCTTCTTTGGGGGAATACTCTTTCTCTTTTTTATCAGAGTGCTCATCATTTGTCCTTTTTGATATTTTATGGGACATCTTTTTATTTTTCAAGAATATTCCTCTTAGAACACCTTCATTCTCATTCAATGTTCTACTTCTCAACCAATACTTGCTTTTGGCCTGTTCAACAGCTACAATAGTCAATATTTTAATTTCTTCCTCAATCGATCTCCTCATATTTCCCCTACTAGTCTGATATGATGTAGTAGGAGGACCTTGTTCATCATCACTTTCTTCATAATTAGAAAAAAATTGTTGTTCTGCCATGTAAAAATTATATTTCTGATGATCAATATTATATTCATATCCTCCTCTTTCTGAAGATGAATACCCTTGCTCTGCAGAGTGAAGGGTATGGGAAGTTAAATAGATATTATGGTCTTCTTCATTATTATTTTCTGATATGTCTTTCCTTGACACTGATTGAGCTACAACACAATGCTCTGAAGAATGTGGCAAGTCACAAACTGAACACCATAGACTATTACCAACCATGTATGTCTCTCTCTTCTTTAAAGGATCAGGTGTCTCTTTATTTCTCAGCCTATCCATCACTGGCTTTCCTTCTCTCCAATTTGTATTATATGGCATGTCATGTAATCTTGGCCTTTAATTTCTATATGTGTTTTTCTGTTTATTTGGAGGAACATATTGGGGGAACCCTTGGGTTATCCCTCTTAGCAATCATCCCTGCAACCTTCCTATTATTTTTAATAGTGAGTGCCATCCTTTGAGCTTCAACTAAATTCCTGGGATACCTGTTCCTAAGCTCATATCTAGTCTTAGGATCAAAAAATTTTAAATAAATACTCAATACAATAGGATCAACTAACTTGGATCTAGGAGGTATCTTATTATGCAACTTAGAAAATCTCTGGTTGAAGTCATAAGCCGACTCAATTTGATGTTTCTAGATAGCCACGAATTCATGCAAAGCAAATTCTGGTGCATATTGATTCCCATACTGCTCAAGAAAATGTTCATAAAACACATGAATAGAATCAATAAAGGCTGTTGGCAAGCCATTAAACCAATCTCTGGCATCTTCAATCAGTGACATCATAAACAAACTCATCTACATATCTTCATATTGCATATCCAAATCTTGCATAAAAGCATTAAAGCTCCTTAAATGTTCTTCAGCTGTAATTGCACTACTTCTTGTGAACTTAGGGACTAGGCTTCTCCAACTGTTGCCCATATGATAAGGACATATTTGAAATCCAGCCAAATCAAACTGCCTGATCATGGTTGTGTATTGTGGAGGAGGTGGATTTTGGTAATTTTGATTATGGTACAATGGATTATTATGAGATATTGCCACATATTGTTGACCTTGTGGGGGTACATGTTGCTGATAAGGAGGTGGTTGAACACCTTGATGTTGCGGTGGAGCATTTTGATATCTATTTGGCTGATTTTGTTGAATTTGTGGGGATTTTGATGGGCCTGCATTATTGTTACCCTGCCTGTGAGGTGGCACATATTTATCCAAATTAGCCATTTGAGTACTGAACTGAGCTTTCCTCAATTTCAACTCTTCAAGTTCTCTGATTGCTTGGAGCCTCTCCTCATATTCTATTTTGGCTCTCTCCACTTCCTGTCTCTCATGTTCTAGTCTTGCATTTATTTCATCTTGAGCCATATGTTCATAGTTCTCCTCAGAGGCTACTTCATAGCCAATTCCATCTTGATTCTCTTCAAGAAATGCCATTTTCTGATCATATTCATGTTGTCTCTTTTCCATTTCAGCATCACATTAAGCCATGAAATCCTTAACTTTCTCAGGGTCTGGTCGATAGAAAGGATTCCTCTATTCCTCAGGAGTATGAGGTTCTCTAGAAGGACTTTTTTCATTTGCCAGTGTACCATATGAATTATATGTCTCTACTGGTGCTTTTGATGTTTTGTTTTTACTTGCTGGGCCCATATCATCAGTCACCTTCTTACCCTTATCATTCTTTTGGGTCCATTTATTTTTGTCATTAGGACCATCACCATATTTATACAAAGGCCTTCTTCCTTGCATGTTGTGAGAAATTGTGATAGTCTGAACTCTAGGATGATTCCTTTTTGATGTATATTTCACTTTATCAGTTTCAATGCACTTGCTCATTTAGAGTCGCCACTCACTTTCTCCAAAAGTGAGAAAATTCTGTAATTTATTGTTCCCAGTGGAGTCCTCTGTAAAATATTGACTCTATGATGAAGGCTCAGGTTCAGTTTAATGCTCCCCAGCGGAGTCAACAAACTGTTGGTTCTCAAAAATGCAAGTTTTAACCAGAAGAGTTTGCCAAGTTCTTACTACACTTTTGGCCAACGTACAAGGCCAATTACACAATTGAACCTTCTTCTCTTTAGGTTCTACTAGACCTAGGTGGGTAAACCTATATGAAAAATACAGATTTGAAATACATTTCCTACCAAACAATCTACCCATAATGTCTATTGGGAGTGGATAGATAAAATGACTACAATTACTCCTTCTACACAAAAGAAAGATTTTGAATATGTTGTTTTATATGAATTTTACATTTGGGTTATGGTAGATCAGTGCCTTCTATCCACCTGGGCAATGGAGTCAAAAATATCAAGAACTGGTTGTGTGTTTCCCTCTCTGTCTTAATTCTATTTGTTAGGCACTTTGAAAAATGAAATTCTATGGCTGGCATGTGACTTCACCAAATTTATGACTTGCATAAATTGTGCTGGAATGTTTTCCTACCAAGTTCTTCTTTAACCATCCAATTTAACCATCCAACAAAAGTCCTAAAATCACCGAGACTTGTTTAAAAGCATTTAGTTCTGACTTGCAGACACCAACTAATCAAATCCCACAAAAGGAAAAATGCATTGTGATAAATCAGAAATATATTTAATATCTTGATTTAAATGATTTAAAGATTTATAATTGGAGACAACCCGATAGGAAAATACAAAAATTATAGCATCTCAACAACTGAATACAGAATGGGTTTCACCAGTTCAAAATAATTTATCCATTGATCCTACTTCGAAAAGTTTGTACATTATTTGCATTCCCAGTCTTCTTATTTTCTGCAAAAATCTAACTTACTGTTCTCACTCTTGTTCCTCCCCTCCTAACAAGTTTTTCAATACATTTATACAATATATCTCAAGGGTTGTGACCTTTCAATTTCCTGTTACAACCGTTTGAATTCGTTGACAAAGATTAAAATATTTAATTGAGTTTCCTTATCGGAAAATTAAATATTTCAGCACTATAGTCTACCTATTTATTTCATTTTATATTATACCACCTTACTACGGGCTTTATTCACTATCGGCGGTTGCACAATATTCAATTTTTGACTATCTTCTCCTATCGCACAATTGGGAGCTTCATTTCTATCTCCGACAGTATAGCGATCAAACATTTAAATGTTATCTTTGGTTGTCTACCGCCTCCTTACCGCATTACTGTGGTCTTCATTGTGACTATTGGTAGTATGGCGGTAACCGTCTTCACTGATGCCTCGCTATTAACTCACCACCCACAGTGCTACCATGGTCTGTGGTTTGACCACACGTGGTGTAGTGGTAACTGATATTTGATCGCCACCCTTCGCTGCCTTGTCGCTTACTGCACTATCGCGGTCACTGGGATGACTGCCAATGGTATTGTGGTAGCCCCTTTCTGACTGCCACTTCACTGTCTTCTACCATCCACCGCACCACCGCAACCTCCTTTCTGACCCTTTACGGTTGTGCGGTAACCGCTCCAACTACCGCCTCGCTACCTATCTCCTTCCACCGTGGGCTCCATTCTAACCGTCAGCGGTGTCGCGGTAGCTATTCACTGACCATCACCTGTCATCTCCACATTCACTGCACTACCGCGGTCTTCATTCTGACTAGCCACAATATGGCAGTGACTACTCCCCGCTGCTAACTCACCGCGCTACCGTGGTCTGTGGTTTGACCGTGTGTGGTGTACCGGTAATTGTTATGTTTGCCCGTGCTTAACCGCCATCGCCATACCGTGAGCCACTTTGAAAAAGGCCATAGTATAGAGGTAAACTTTATGAAAGGTAAATGATGGTGGTAAAAGGTATTTAATATGGCAACAGTATGGGGTATTTTATCATTATGAAAGGTGGTGAAATGAATTTTTATGAAAAGATAGTGAAATAATCGGTTCAAACGGGTAAAACCCCTTAGAAGTTATTATAAAATTTTTGGTTTTAACACCTACATTCATGGACTTTCTCCTTATCTCTTTTGAATAAGTATAGCAATGAGACTATCCATATTTGATTTTGTATCACCACCACTTATGGAAACAATTAGATTTTCCCAAGATTCAGGTAAAGAACAAAGCATCAAAATACATTTATCTTCCTCTTATATCTTAACATCTACAAATGCAAGTTGACTTATAATCATATTAAAAGCATTTGAATGTTCTGCAATAGAATCACCATCCTTCATTTTCAAAGAATGCAAACATATTTTGAGATATAGCTTATTAGTCAGACTTTTAGTTTGATAGATATCATCTATCCTCTTCCACAAATTGTATGTGGTAGATTCTTCTGAAACATTCAAGAGGACAAAATCTACAAGACATAGCTGAATGGTTCCCCGTGCCTTCTTGTCCATTTTGTTCCAATATTCATCAAACATTTTATTTGGTTTCTTTACATTCAAAACTACCAACCATTGATATATCTCTTCAAGGAGATCCTCCATCTTCATCTTCCACATCTTGTAACCAATGGAATTGAATTTATCAATATTTAGATGAGAGGTAGAAGCCATGGTTTAAAATCTTTCACAAATCTACAAAAAACCAGCAAAGAAAAAGCTCCCACTAGAGCAAAAAAAACCTTGAACACTCAAGAGAAAAGCATCCCTTTCTCAATAAAACCATTAGCTTTGATACAAAATGTTATAAAATAAGGTGAAGAAATCTTGCAATAAGAAATTTAACCAACTATAATTGCAAATATGAATCCAAATATTACCCCTTAACCTCATGTGATTGTAGAATTAAAACAAGAAATAGAAAACCATAACACTTGACACTAGATTTACGTGGAGAAATCCCTAAGGGAAAAAATACAACATAGAAAGAGAGAGGCAAGTATATTACTAATGCAAGAGATATTAAAAAAATAATACAATTCTTTAAATAACTCTATAGAATCCGAAAATACCTTGTTACATGCAAAACAATAAATAACTCTAGCCCAAGGCCCAAATTTATAGAAACTTGAGGGGATGAAAACCATAATGGTATCACCAAACAATAAGAAACAAAACCACCTAGAAAAAACCAACACATAACTCATTGCAACCACTAAATCCACCCAAAATAGTAACTTGCAAATGCTCTTACAATTGTCATAAGGCATCTCTCATGCATGGGCACCTAGAGAAGGAATATGTCATAAATATAATCATAATATTTTCATAGTTGTCTTGGAATCTTATGATAGTTGTCATAGTGTCATACTCTTACAACTTATGATGTATGTCATAACCCTCAAAAATAGGAGATTCCAAATGGGATGCCTAGCTATTTTATCCTTTTCCCATAAGACAAATGGTAACATAACTTCATCTTTACATGAGCTCTTTCACCACCGCTGGTTAAATAGTTTCACCTCTTATGGGTAATTTATAAAATACATTAGGAAAACAATTAATTAATGGATTTACAAGGTTAATGTCACCTAAATCCTAATAATGAGGAGGGTTGAACAACCTAATATGTGTAGGTAGTGCAATAGTATGCCTTAGGCATGTGATCACAGAGGATACGACCAACCAAATTTACATGTGGTGGCTTAAGTAGGGTCATATGATAATGCCTCATGTACGTCATGTGATGATCACGAAAATGGAATTGTGCATTGCAATAGATGGGCAAGGCTCACACCTCCACACCAACCTCATCCATTACATCTAAGTGATGGAGGAGCACATGATTGTATTCACCTAGGGTTGGAGCATGCTAGCGCATCTATACCATGACCTTAGGTGGTACATTCACTATGAGTACCACAATTTCACTTCCTACATGCTTCTTCAAGTGTGGGCATTCGAGCACATCTAGTGCACATGACCAACCAAGTATCTTTGGGGCACAATGCATGGAGAGGCATGAAATCAGACATACCCTTTGTTACGTGACTAGTGGTATGATGATCTACGTTTTTGGTGGCAAAGGTTTGATGTTTTATGAAGTGAGGATATTACATGGCGGCCATATAGATAGATGGGGTTTTTTCATTCAAGAAGAGGTAACTGCAAAGGATTCAACAAGATCAAATCCTAGCTGAACAATTATACCATATAGTTGTACCATATTATTGGAATTTAGTTGCTTGATAGGTCAGATAGGTGCAAGTTATCCCTCTGATGGCTTTGATGTACATATAGTCACACAAAAGCACAATAAGATCAAGAGACTAGTCATATCCAACTATCATCAACATCACACTTAATGATAATGATGGTTCAAATGAGGACTAGACCAAGGCACTAGTGACCAATGAAATTAATGTATTAGTTGGCTTTTCCAACTAGTGGCTAACAAATTGTCCTACCCTGATTTTCTCAGCAAATTCCCTCACGGGTGTGTTGCAAGTATGGATGTGTTTGGTGCTGTTGTTATTAATGTTGTCATTGATGTCAACACAATTTAGGTTGATTGTAGATGATACTTGTATAGTTGAGATACTGTAGAAGTTCTTAGAGTACATGGAGCTATATTTATGAAGTTGTAGTTGTGTTTTTGCCAAGTGCTTTTGAGAAATAATGAAGGTAGTGTTGAAGTGTGTGTTCTAAGTGTGCTTCGGTATTGTGCTCTGTATTTCTTCTGTGTTGATCCTATGCCTATGTGGATTTGTAGTTATGTTCATGAGCTTTAATGGATAATATATTATGAGTTTTAGCTTCTGGTTCAGAGAGTGAAAGATATGTTCACTAGTATGTGAACTGGTTTGGAAGAACTATTTGTTTGTGGACTGGGAGAAATGTTTTGGTTCCACAGTCTTCAAGTTTTTGGTTTCAGATCTTACAAATATAGAAAATGATTCATTTTGATTGTTTATGTGTTCTAAAAAATGTGCTTGTTATTTAACGCTTCAAAAGACCTACTCCAGAGCTCCTGTATGTTGTTGGTTGGTCCGGTTGGATTGTTGAATATTTTTTTGTGAATGAAGTTTATAGTAGTTTATGCGAATGTACCTGAAGTATTCTCAGAGATGGTAAAATGTATGGTGAAGTGTGTTAAGTGATCCATGTATGATCATCTTGTTGGAGATGTGTGTACTTCAAAGGTCATTGGTGTTTTCATTAGGTTTGGCTAACCTGGTGTCTACATGTTACATTAAGTTTTTGCATCGAATTGAGGAAGAATGTGATTGATCCAGGATGTTGTTTGGGTCCTAAATTAAATATGTAATTGGTCCTCTCTCATTCTTATCCACTACGAGAATGTTGAGTAGCCGACCTAATTTGAAATTGTATTTTGAAGAATGTTTAGCTGACCTTGGAGAATGTTTCTAGGGTTGAAGATGGTATAAAATCAAATCAAGTTGTTGCAAATTGATCATCCATCCATCCATGAATCAAGCAAGCAAGTGAAGTGTGCGAACAAGTGTGAAAAGTAGAGTGTGCAAGAGAAAATTGAGGCAGTAGTACTCTAATGTGTTAGATTCTTGAAAATAGTGATCTAATGTGTCTACAATCCTCTGATCAAGCTGTGAATGTGTGGAACCCTTGTGGTGGATCTTTCTTTTTTCTTTTTCTATAGGCAGTGAGCCTCCTTCTGGATAGTGAGTCTTTTGTTGGTAGTGAGCCTTTGTATTTTGGCAGTGAGCCTGTGTATCTGGTATTGCATTATTACTATATTTGGGCTAATACTCACTGTGGTTTTTCCCTCATTAGATTTTCCACGTAAATCTGGTGTCTATGATGTTTGCTTTCTATTATTTTAATTTCATGTTTACACTTAATAACAGATTGGGTTAAAGTGAAATTGATTAAGGATTAGAAGTGAAGTGATTTGATACAAATGATTCACCCCCCTCTCAGTTGTCTTATGCATTTCAACAATTGGTATCAGAGCTCTAGTTCCTTGGTGACACTAACTCATTTGACTGCAAAATACGATGAAAATTTTCAATGAAAGATGTATAATTAGATGTATTGTCAGGTACCTATGTATCTAATGTGAAATTCTTAATATTTTAAAAAAATTTATGCCCGGCGTTCGTCAAAGTTGTGAAGCTTCGTGATTTTCATCGCTATTTCGACATACACTTAAAGTCAACCATCCCCTTCCATCAATTTGTGGGCCAACATGTGGTTAGCCTCCTTAATTTGTGGGCCAATGAGTATATGGTTAGCATTCGTCGGGGTTTCGACAAATGTTTTTTAAATAAAAGTGGGTTTGACAATTTATCTATATTTGTGACAGTGTTTTGCTATACTTGCGAATTTTCTATAATTGCAAATTTTCTATACTTGTGACAGTTTGTGGAGGTTATAGGCCAAGTTTTTTTGGTGTAAAATATTAGAATTATTAGATTTTGTTACCTGTCTATGATTAAAAATTATTGGAGTGTGAGTTTGATATTTTTTGAAGATCTAAATATTCAAGCTTGGTAAAGAAAAATCATGTCAGATAATATTAGTGCAGAACAAAATGAAGAGACACTTGCTAGATTGTGGGCTAGATTGAAAACAAAGGGTGATGGGAAATGTTATTGTCCTTGCAATAATTGCAAGGGCTTAAAGACAAGAAGAATTTTAATCACAACAGATGAGAAACATTGTAGGCAACATGGTCATGTTGAAGGGGGGCATGATTATCGTCTATTGGTAAGTTGTTCATTATATGTCTTTATATTGATTGAATTTGTAAATGTTTATATTGTTTTAACATTTTATATATATATATAAAATCACTTGATCATGATCATGGTTTATTTGTGTCAATCATTATTATAAAGGTGGGGCACCCTAGGGCACATGATATGGATTATCACAACCCAGAGAATGTGGTTTTGCAAGCAGAGGAACATGGAGCTATGAATACCGAAGATGAAGTTAATGATCCTATGGAAGAAGATGATCATGCGCCAAAAAACAAAGTTGAAGATGATGGTACAAATACATTGATCCATGACACATTTAGTAGCATAGCTGATCATGATGACTGAGATGAATTTGATGATGTTCATGATTTACCTGTAATTGAGAAGGCATACAAGCCCCTTTATGAAGGCTCTGAAACAACTCTTCTCTCTGCTTTATTGTTGTTGGTGAACTTGAAGGTTATGAATGGTTTATCCAACATAGCAATCTCACGAATGTTAAGGTATGCCATATATGTCATCTTTTTTCATCTATTTTTGTTGTTAGTTCATAACTAGTAAATAGAGGATGAAATATGTACCATTAATATTCTTTATATTAACAAATTATTTTTTTGTTATAGATTGATAGGTGAATTTTTGTTACCACCATCAAATATTTTACCTCGCTTATACCGAGATTTATTTGCCATTATGAAAGATATTGGGATGGAGTATCAAGCAATAGATGCATGTCCCAATGATCATATTATATATCACAAACAACATGAATTTGAAACATAATGCCCAAAATTTTCTATCAGTAGATATCGAACAGATCAACTAACAAAAAAGGTGCCTAGCAAGGTTCTTCGTTATATTCCCATTATTCCATGTATGCAATGATTATTTAGGTGCAAAAGCTTAGCGCAATTTATGGGTTACCATGCACAAAATAGAAGTGGAGATGACATTCTTCGAATGCCTGTGGATGGTTTTGAATTTAGGGACATGGAGGAAAAATGGCCACACTTTAAAGAAGAACCTCGTAATCTTAGGCTTTCATTGGCAACGGACGGTGTCAATCCATTTGGAGAGCTGAGATCTATTTACTCGGTGTGGCCTATTTTTGTTATCAACAATAACATTCCTCCATGGATGTCAATAAAGAGGGAGCACATAATGTTGGCAATGATTGTTCCAGGTATTTGTTTACATCAATTTTCTTTAACGTAGTAGCATCTCATTTGTCTTATTTGTTGCATAATGACTTATATTTTTTTCATTTAATAGTCATGTACATTAATTTATATATATTGTAGTAAAATGGTTATAATAATTATGTAATGTTTATGTTCATTCAACTAGGTAAGTACCAAGTTAAAGATATGAATGTATATATCGAGCCTCTTATCGACGAGTTACTAAAGTTATGGAATGGTGTCACTATGTATGACGTCTCTAGACCAATAGGACAAAGACAATTTCAATTCCATGCAATGCTTGTATGGACAATTCATGATGCCCCAGGGCTAACACATTTTTGTGGTATGTTATAACGTTCGACTGCATACTTTAATGATATTTAATTTTATGAAGTAGATATCATGCATATTTTTAAAATAATCTATTCATTATATATAATTATAAAAATTGACATATTTAATCCAATTATATATGATTTGCAGGTCTTCAAACAAAGGGAAAAATTTGCATGTCCAATTTGTGGTCCAAAGATGAAATCTCATCGTTCAACAAGTTTAGGAAAGCAGGTGTTTGATGAGTATAGGCACTTCCTCCACAAAAATCATAAGTATCAAACTACTGAAAAATATCTTTTCAATGGGAAAGAAGAGACTACATCAAGACCACAAAGAATGACACCTCGCCTATGGAAGTTGGAATATAATAGAATTAATTGTCAAGGTTATACATCGGATCAAATTTTTTATCTATCATATATGATATGTTTGGAATTTATATTTTTATATTATGTTTTGTTTACTCATGCTGTAATTGACAATGATTGTCATTGTTAATTTGTTTAACTTATATGCTTCATGAAGGTCATTAAGGCATTAATGGACAACTTCCACATGGACTAAAACATTATCCCAAATAATTTAGTAGGTTTCCCTACTATGAGAAGCTATAAATTGTGCATTTGTTTGATACAATGCATATCAGAAAGAATATAACATAAACGTTATGGAAAATATTGGATGGAGGAAATGACAATTTTTTTTTTGTCAAAAATTGTAGTTACATTCATGAAGCCAATCATGCAATAAAAAATGTCATTCAATTAAATAGCGATGAAGACCAAATTAATATAAGCGCCTTTCCTTGGCTATTAACGGAGTAGCAATGCAATGCTATAAAAAAAATCATATGAAAAATTCGATTTCCCACAGGATTTGCTACAAATATAAACAATATCATAACAAAGAAATGTGAATTTAGGTCAGGGATGAAAATGCATGATAGGCATACCTTCATTAAGGTAATTATTCTGGTATATTTTATATATATTTGTATACTGCATGTACTTTTCAGTGTATTATGTTTACTAATTTTGGAAAAATAATGGAAAGATCAATTTATAATTGTTGCAGTACATTCTACCTCTATCTCTCCCAAAAAACTTTGACAATAATGTCAAACAAGTTATATATGATCTTGGAAAATACATGAGGTAAGTAGCGATATTTGTTCAATTTGTTGTATAGATCTTATATTTTCCATTTGTTTTACTTATTATGTAATATATTGTATATTTTTGTTAAATCTTGTTAATATATTTGCACCTTGAATCACTTGTAGATGGTTGTCATCTAAAGAAATCCATAAAGAAGATAGAAATTATTGGAGGATTAAAAATCCTTGTCTAATGTGTGAAATACAAAAGTGTCTACCTTCGACATTTTTTAATGCACAATAACACTACCTCATACACCAAGTTGAGGAGATTGAATTGTGTGGACCTGTACACACAAGGTCAATGTGGACGGTTGAGAGGCACTTGAAAATTTTGAAGGCTTTGGTTAGACAAAGAGAACATCCTGAGGGTTCAATGTAGGAGGGATATATGGTATACCAGACCATGGTGTACATTACTGAATATCTTCCTAACAAAGATCCATGTAGATCACATTTGGGATCCCAACTCCATTAAAAAATTCAAAGGGGAGTACCTGACAGGGAAAGGTAGATTGAGGAAAGTGAGAGGTAATTATAAGATGGTCATGGAGATTAATTAGAATAAATTTTACATTGCCTTCAATCGCTTGAAAATAAACAACATAGAACTAGACCAAATGAAATAATCTTCCACATACAAATAGAAAAGTACTGGTATTGTATTACTTTGGAAAATAAGTCTTTCACTACTGAAAAGTATTAAAATCTTAAAAAGTGTTGATGATCAAATATTACAATTCGAATTTCATATATATAAGAAGAAGACCCAACAAAGGTGTCTCTTCGGATTGTCTTTTGACAAATAATTAAACTACTGATCTTAATTAAACGTATAAAACAATTTAATCTTCTCCTAACATTGACTTAGCCGATGAAAGATGTTTTTTATACTCCTCGAAGGTATGGGTATCCCATCATGCACTACATTTCGAGCTTCATATTCAAGTTTTATCATCAATTCCATATGTTTTCATGCTCCATTCAACAATAGCCCTTCTACTTTGACTGTATCCAATGCTTCTTGAAGTATCCTATTGCATTCATCCATCCTGTTAGCTCTCAAAAATGCAGGTTAAATACCTCAAGAGGTTACCAAACTCTTGGTACGTTTCAGGGTAACATACAAGGCCAAATGGTTTAGACCTTCTTCTCTTTAGATGTTGCTAGACTTAGGTGGGTACACCTATATGAATGAAGCAGACTTGATTTGTGTTTATTCCCTAAAATAATTTATCCACAATGGCAAGTGGGAGTGGATAAATGAATTCTTATTTTGGTATAGATTGTATAAGCAATATCAAGGCTAATCTTAGTATGTTCAGTTAATAGATGTAAAATCTAATATGTTCAGTTAATAGATGTAAAAGATAAAATGAATGAAACCAAAATGATGGAATGTGAGGGACTAGTGCTCTATTGGGTATATGGAGTCAAATAGAAATCAGAGTTAAGTGACTTATAACTGGCAATAATTCTAATTGTTTGGCACTTTTATGTTTATAGCTTGTATAAATAGGAAAGGGTGTAATTATCAAATTCTTCTTTAATAATCCAAAATAATAATTCCAAGTTGCTGTGAATAATCAAGAGGATTTTAATCTTTACTTGAAAGACCCAATTAAATATGCCACACAGATACAACAAATGTGCACTGATAAATTAAAAATATGCTTGATATATCAATTTAAACAACAGAGAAATATCAAATATGGAGATAAACTAATAATATCTTCAATTAAATTAACAAATAATTGATACCAACATAGAGCCACTGAATCATAGATTTTTCATTAACTCCTTCAAAATTTACACGTGCATCTTGGTCCTTTTTGTTGTAAACATTATATCAATCTCTATTCTCCTACTTCTTCTATCTACTATATTCTAATATAATCCCCTCCTTATGGTCTTGGTCTTTCTTATTTATATGAGAGGCAACAAGATTCAGACCAAAGGATGTGGCTTTCAATAACAAAACTTAACCGAAAAGATAAAATGTATTTAGAGATAACTAATATATGCAAATCTATTAATCTTTGAGTAAGAAGCCTGTGGCCATCTAAGACCTGTGCAAGGCTCTTAATTTATGATATGATATGTTTTCCTTCTGATGACGTCGATCAATCTTCATCCGAGCCCAAATATTTTTCCTATCATTTTCTTATTGTTAAATAATTCGGCCACTTGAATTCCTGTGTAGTAGTGAAATTTGTAAGGTGACTCTTCCATCTGCTATCAAGCAAGTTTCTGACATCTACAACAAAATTTGTGTAACCATTATCCAACATTATAATTCCATAAAGCAGAGTGTGAAAATTTTCTAGATTGATATCACCATCACCTTGAATACATGTTAAGCATTGAGAAACCATTTGATCAATTTCATTCTTCCATTCATCCACATCCTTGAATTGTCCATCATCTTTGATGATCAAAGGACTGAAACTATGCTTTATTAAAAATGAATTCCTTCTATTCTCCACCTTATTCTTCATGTCAATCAAATACTTATGCTCATCAATAACTTCCTTCACCATCTCTTGAGTAGGCTTTAATTTCGGAGGTGCATTAGGATCCCTCTATTTTGCTTTGCATAAAGTGTTTAAAATGTGGTAAGTGGGCTGCCATCTTTTATATAATTCCTCTAGGATTGGGGGATTAGTATTTATTTGTTCCAGGGCTTTCACCAAATGACTAAAACCCTCATGGATCCACTTATCTTCTCTTTTAAAACTCCAACTCTGTGCTTCAATATTTATTTTAAGGTATCGAAGATGTGTTGCTTGACATCATCCATATTATGTTTCTTCAAAATTTCAATCTCCTCTTTGAACTGTTGGATTTGTGGATCTTCAACTGGAGAAGGTGGATGATAGACAACCATTTCATCCCATTTTACATCTGTGGCTTGTTGTAATTGTTTCTTTAATCTGACACCTTCAATGAATAACTTATTTATTTCATCATTTGATAAATTGAGTCTCTTTTCATACTCTGTTATCTTCTTCTCCATGTTTTCTACTACATCCTTTGTAAACATGGTAGAGTGCATAGTTATGGTTATTGCTTCTATTGGATTAGTGTCCTTCATTTTCCTAACCATTGCAGTCCCTCTCATTTCATGTACTACATCTGGAAGCCTTGGCTTCCTTGTGTTCTTCTATTTTGTCCACAGGGCAAGGGTCTTGGTGGTAGGATTGTATCCTGTTCCTGAGACTCCTTCTTCTGAATAAAATTCCACAACCAAGTTTGGATCATCCTAAGCTCTGATTTAATCTAAAAAAAACACCTTAGAGAGTTTCATTCTAGGTATGATTAACATCTTACTACTTAGCACCAACTCCCTTGCTTCTTTGGGAGTAATATTGATGTTATCAATATCCAACTCTGCCATTGTCTGGGCCTGCACCTTTGCATGCTTTGAATCATCAATCCCAATGAGGTTAATTTTCATCCTATCATCAAACTATCTCATTTTAATTTTTATCCAAAAATCTTTGAATTCTCTTGTATGGATGAAATCATCATCCTCCATGAACTGTAGAGAAGTAATTATTTTCTCATCATCTTATATCTCATCAATGGCTTCCTCTGATATTCTTATTTTTGGGTCATGAGGCTCTAACAATTTTTGTTTCTCTACTACTTCTTTCATCTCATTTAGTGTCGAGACTGCTTCTTGTTCTTCATCAACGATGAGGTTAATTTTCATCTTGTCATCGAACTATCTCATTTTAATTTTTATCCAAAAATCTTTGAATTCTCTTGTATGGATGAAATCATCATCCTCCATGAACCGTAGAAAAGTAATTATTCTCTCATCATCTTATATCTCATCAATGGCTTCCTTTTATATTCTTATTTTTGGGTCATGAGGCTCTAACAATTTTTGTTTCTCTACTACTTCTTTCATCTCATTCAGTGTCGAGACTGCTTCTTGTTCTTCATCACTCGACCCATAATCAACTAGTGATTCGACTTTCTATTTCTTAGCAGGTGGCTCACCAATTGGGGATGGAGGATATGGATGAACTGGTGGAGGAGGTGGTGTATGCGATGTGGAGGCTATGGATGAGGGTGTCTGGGGTGTAGATGGTGGAGCTGACTTCACTTCTTGAGCCTTTTTATACATCTCATCAAACTTACCTAGAATCAAGTGCATCCTTTTCAACAGATATGGCTCTTCATCAAAGAACGCCTTGAACTTCTTATCTTTTTCTTTCTTCTGGTCCTCCCATCTCATCATCATTAACCATTTTTTCCTTGTTTCAAACACATCTGATTTGTATACCAGGTTTCTTATCACATCCTCCTCTGGATCAAATACATGTGTATCGCCCTCTTTGTAAGCAAGGTCCTTCTGATATTATTGATGTGACCCTTTGGATCAAATACTCTCACCTTTCTTGATCTGAGAGAAAAATTGGCTCTTATGAATCTCTGCACTTCTTCCAACATATTTGACCCAACTGATAATTCCTCAAAAAATGTTAATTCAGGCAAGAAAGTCCCCTTTCTTTGATTCTTCATAAGACTATGCTCCATCTAGCGCATTTTCCAAATAAACTCTAAAGACAAGACTCTACTAGGCATAAATTTTGGTAAAACATGTGGGGCCTGATCACAACCATACACCCTAATGATGGTATATTGTGGCATTAAAAACCAATCAGCATAGTTGTGTATGAAACCTTGGTCTGGTTTGTATTGCAAAGGTCTCATAACTTCCAATAAAGGTTGTGGTAACCTCGGTGTAGGAAAACCAAGGGCATCAATTAGTCTGAGGGAAAAGTCATTTCTAAACACAATAAAGTCACCTTCAAGGTACTTACTATCCCAAACATAGCATCAATTTTGCACTGGAAGCATAAATCCATTTTCATGTGTGCTCAACTTCATCCTTTCAGTCCACTTTGTTTCATTTTGAAAGAGAATTAGATGACACAGTAGAGAATATTTTCTGAAAGTGATAGGGGCCTTAGCTTCCCTAACCTGTAATAGACCTTCATGAATTTGTTCCTCAATAATAGAAGCAAATCAAACTGCACATTGGACTTGGGGTGTTGGATAGTCATTGCCATCCTCATCAATCCAACTAACATGATGCCTCCAATATCAAATCCAAGAATTTGGCATAATGCATAATAGGTGTTTTTGAAATAAGTCTGAAAATCACACTATAAAGGGTTCAACTTTTGAAGACGGAATAGGAAGGACTCTATTCTTGTCACCCCTTTTCATGTGCAGGGAAGTTCATCAATTCTATAAGTCCTCTTTAATCTCTTGTACTCTTCCTCTAGCCTCCCCAAATCTATCTCTGTGAAAACCTACTTATTTAGGTCAAAACACCTAATTATAGCCTCCTTGGAGATATCTACCAGACATTGTCCATCTGGGAGCCTAACAACCTTTGACGAGGCATGATATCTACTGGCTAGAGCTCTAATTAGCTCAATATCAACAAACACATTAGGAGCTATCAATTTTCCCATGTCAAGAGTCCATGGGTTTGATACCGGGACCCCTTCATTCCTATTCTTATAAAAATACCAATACAGATTCCACCCAGACCATGGAATTATTGGGTCTCTGCACCCCTAAGCTAAATCCTTACAGACCCCCTTATAACCTTTATCGATTGAAGTAGGTAGCAGTGCAAGTAATGGCGACTGTAATGAAGCTTTATTGGATTTTTCTTCTTTTTTAATCCTTACTTTTGTTTTCTTAGGTGCCATTGCTTAAAATTCAATGTGTCGCCAATAGAACTTACCCAAAATATTGCTTGTCCTGAATAATTCTCCTGACTGTCACACCTTGAGCTTGCCTATACTCATCTTCCATTACCACGAGCGAACGAATTCACAATCTGCTTGGTTTTATTCTCATATCATATTGCATTAATTCCATATAGATTTTACATCATTCAAATCCTTCACACCGAGCTAAATTTCATATTTTGATGCTGATTGATGTGATTGGTCTTTATTTAATGCTCCAATGACTTATTACCACACTACCACACATCACTCCTCACTCCTCTGTAGTACCATGGTACCTAATATTTACTTGTTCTTATTATACCGCACTACTGCACACTTCCTTGTCTTCCTTAGAGGTACCGTGGTGTTTATTTAGTATTTTATCTTATATATTACTTTACCGTGGGATTTATTCTGACCCCCCGCAGTATAGCAGTTTTCCCTTATGTGTATTCTTACTTAACCGCTCTACCATGGGCCTTACTTTGACCCCCCACTGTATAGCGATTCCTTCTGCTAGTATTGATGATGAGCCCGCTCTACCGCAGGCTAGGTATCAACCCTTCATGGTACAACGATAATATGATATACTACCATCCTCTTACTGCGCTATCGTGAGTTACTTTGTTGGAGGTCGCAGTAAGGAGGTAAAAGGCAATGCATACATGGTATACTCAAGTATGGCAGAGGTATGGTGGTAAAAGGATAATTTGACTTTGTGGATGGCAGAAACATTAATTTTATGAGAATACTAAGAGAGACCCTTGATTTTACATGACAAAATCAACATAATTTTCTATAACCTCCTCTGCTTCTTTGTCTTCTTTGTTCTTAAACACATCTTCCCCCAATATAGGAACATGGGTGTATCCACTAAAGTTTTTTTTTTCTTACATATTCCTTTAATTTGAATTCATCCAACAATGAAAGATAATAAGATCATTGGTAGTGGGATGTTAGGTTTTTAGGTACATCAATTATAAATTAAGGTTGTATACCATGGTAAATAACTAATTATACGTCGTTTGTGAATTTCATTTTTTTTTTGATACAGTTGGTCAAGCGTGGGATGCACTACATTTGTATGTCACAAACAATCTTGATTGGATGACAGTATGGATTGAACGATGTCAACAATCTAGTCGTGCATTAACATGGGAAGGTGTGGCTTCATTGGTTAAAGAAGCTCATCGTAATGGAGATTCCAATGTTACACCAAGGTAAATTGATTTAGAATATGGTTTAAGAGATAAACAGGTATGTATAAATATATTAATCACCCATATTATTTAATTATTTTCAATTATATTGATGTATACATATGTTGAGTTTTTTTTTCTTTGCATAGATTCGGCCAAGAATAAATATGTATCAACTGATGATGCAATAATTTTTACATGTTTGACATATTGTAGGTGAAACACCACAAGGCTATGTGGTACAATGGTCATAAATTTTGAATC
This sequence comes from Sequoiadendron giganteum, assembly GCA_007115665.2. Lineage (NCBI taxonomy): Eukaryota > Viridiplantae > Streptophyta > Pinopsida > Cupressales > Cupressaceae > Sequoiadendron > Sequoiadendron giganteum. Next base: position 392,525,842 of record CM021103.1, on the reverse strand, counting down.
AAAAAGTTGGTTGACATGAAGAAAACTTGTGATTCTAGGATAACTAGAGTCTTTCAGGTGACTAATGTTTCATCTAGAAGTGACATACATCCAAATGTCTCAGAAAATCGATACTATGGGATTTTGGATGATATAATTGAGTGTTACTTTAAGTCCTTCAAATTAGTTTTGTTCATCTTCCAATGGTATATGCTACGATTGAATGCAAATGATCCCGAGAGAATTGTTATAAAACATAATAATGGATTTACCATGGTTAATACAAGGTCGATCAAGCGAGTTGGAAATGAGCCCTATGTTCTTCCAAGCCAATGTGAGAAATTATTTTACTCAGAGGTTCCAAGTAAACCGGGTTGGTCATTTGTCTTTAGACATGATCCAAGAGGAAGGCCGATAAAGTATAATGTGGTGGAAGAAGAAGATACCGAAGAACTAGAAGATGATGTAGATGATGATCAGGATCAATAGTTAGTTGATGATGTGCCTGACGAAGATGTCGAAGAAGAGGAACTAGATCATGATGATGTAGGAGTTAATGTTCATGAAGATGATATCTGTGTGGATGATGACATTATCAAAACTAATATCAATGACGATGATGATGATGATATGACCAATCCTTACAATGTCAAATCTAGATTGGATGATATAGACAAAGAGTTGGATGAAGAAGAAGATCAATGACATTGAAATGTATGAGTTATGAGATTATATTATCTATTTGATATTGATTTATTGATAGAATTATATTTGACTTATATGGTTGCATAATTAATTCATGATTTTTTTAATTTTTATGCCATTGCATAATTAATTCATGATGTACTTTTTAATGTTGTTAATTCATGATGTTACAACTATTGTAGCTCTCCTATAAATTTCCATATGCTCAAATCCTAATTACTCTATGACTATTTATGATTAGATATTATTTGATCATATCTTTTGTTATTTCATTCCCAAAAAAATAGCGTTTCCTCATGTTGACCTCGCATAGTGACATGTGAATGGGGCCAACGTTGATTTTTTTTCAATTTGTGCTTGTATGGAGTGAAACTTGATGTGGTTAGCCTAGATGCATGCATTAACGATATGGGAGGGTTTTGAGACTCAAACATGAGGTCATGCTATATAAAGGCATCTCGTCCTTCCTAATAATACAAGTTGCCTTACTCTTTGTCTCTTTCATATATTGTTCTTAGCATTTATTTGGTTAATGGTTTCAAAAGATGAGGCTCTCTGAGCCTCACCTTGGATCTATTACACATCAATTTGTGCATTTTCATTAGCAATGAATATTTAGATGATCTTTAAAAATCTCATTGAATATAAAGATGATAATAGGAAGCTAAAAAAATGAGTATATTTTGTTTATAAAACCTAAACCACAAGGTTTGTCACTCTAATGCTAAAACCAAGTCAAATTAACCCCTAAAACCTATTGGAAAATTCAAAACATGCCTTTCTTTCAAATTCACAAGAACGTATAAACCTGTTGAAACCACACATGCATGTTATGAAAGTGTATGGTAATCCTACTTATAGTGGAAGTTCACATGATAAGCTAACCAATGGCATATTAAAGGATAAACCCACCTATGGAATTAATTTAAGAGGTAAGGGATGCCTCTTAGTGTAATTTTGAGTCTTGGATTAATCCATAGTGCTAAAATTAGTTCTAGTGTTCTTCCCTTGGTGTTATATTTATCTCTACAATTTTCGATATTTAACCATTTCATCATACCTTTTCCCAAGCTATTTTTATCATAATATAAACTTGGTCCAATCTCACATTATCCCCTTAGGTAATTATCCATTTCCTCCAAGTTGAATGGAACCTTTTGTACCAATGCATCTATGTTTTCCTACCTTAATGGATCAAGACTTGACATCACCTTAACAATCTTCTTTATGTCATAGCATATCTTTGAAGTTCCTTTGGCATGCTTTAGATGTTTCAATATTAACTAGATTGAATATATTAATTTTAAAGTCTCTTAACACATTCCATGACAAGAAAATGACTCATTTGGATTAAGGAGTACTTTCCTAAACCATTCCTTCGTATTGAACAATCCCTTCTCACACCCACACCATAATTCATATCCATGTTAGTTGTAATGAGTGTTTTAAACCAACAATCAATGAATCATAGGATAGAAGAAAAATCGTTATGCACAAGGATAAGAATCAAAGAGACTAAAAGAATCGATTCACTAGATATGCTCCCCATTATTGTAATAGACCAATGTAAAAAAATAAGTCATAACAAGAATAGGACCAAAAAAAACTAGGAAAATAAACCTTGTAGGCTACATTAATAAGACATTGATTGCAAGCATTTATTCCATGATGTTTAAATGAAAAAATATCAGATACCTCAATCTTTAGTCAAGTAGTATTTCAATCACCGATTCTTAGAAATCCATCATGATTAAACATCACATATCATAAGCCTTTTTAAAAATCACTAGGACTGTAGATAATATTCAATCATGTCATAGGAAATAAATCATCAAAAATTATAAAGAAAGAGAAAACCAACTATATAAGCTCAACAAGCCACCATACAAAAATTATATTTTGTAGAAAATAAAATAAACTATATGTTGACATAGCATATATATTTTGTATATAAACTATATGTTGAAATAGCATATATAAACTATATATTTTGAATTTTGGCCCCATGCGTGTAGGAGCATGACATAGCATATTGCACTGAGAACCACTGGATCCAGCCCCTAAGTGGAGAGTTGCGAGACTTCACTGGATGAGTGTTGCAAGGTCATTGAGTTGAGGAGGAAGAATAGGAACCATTTTGGAAGGAGGAAAGCCAAAGCGAGAGGTGAGGGCACTCAGAAAGGGAAAATCGACCAAGGGACAATGACTGTGAGTCATTTTTCCCCCACATTTAGAAATCTTGTTCCAAGTACAATGATTTAGACTCTATTTGTTCCCATCAAGGTGTTGCATGCTATATTTTGGTCAATTCGAGCCAATGTCCCATTGACAAACCCAAGTACTACCTAGTACTGGTGTCTGGTTAGTTTGAACAACCAAGCTTTGAGATGTTCAATTAGTTGGGTGGCCATTTTTGGCTTGTGAGCTGCAGTTTTTATATCTATCTTAGCATATTTTTTCTACTATAAGATTGAAATGAATTCTCATCACATAACAACACACGAAGTTCACTAGGGTTTAAATTTCTTAACTTCGATGAAATAAATTTACATATTGAGGTCCACAAATGATCAAAGGGACTGAAAACAATACATGGTTCGTGAGTGCAATGAAAAATACCTAGTGCCTATCCATAAGAGAGCATATAGAAGTACATGATGCAGAGTCAGAGGAAGGAAATAAAATCACACAATCTCATTTGACAAGTCACAAACAATCTTGAAATTTCCTTCTTTTGACACACTTATTCAACTATATTTCCCTTCACAAAAGTCAACACAAACACTCAAATTTTGCTGTAGAGTTCCAAACCATTACTAGACCTTCAAACACCTTAGTCAACTTCATCTTAATCAAAACAAACAATTACCCAGTCTGCCCTTTCATTTTACCATTAACTCTCTTTATGACTGTCCTAAACTTCACAATTTCAACTCAACATAAAGTAATCTAACCCAAAACAATATTTAGGTTAATATAGACCACACAATTTTTATTCCATTTCACTTCAAACAAATGTAAACCATCTCCCATCCTTTATTCTTAAAAATTTAACAAAATCATATACTGTACTTTCATTTTAGTCTCCAAAACAAGGCTATTATTAGACAGATCAGTCAAAGCAATGGACTTTTTAACTTCATTTTTGCACTTTTGGACTTAATAAACACCAAATGACCTCAACATGACCTCAAATATATGAAACATGACTCTAATAACATGATTTACAAAGTAGGAACAATTAAATTGAATCAAATTTCAAAACATTGCTTCATAGAGGCCTAATTATGCCAAGGTGCTCCTGCACCAGTACAAGAGATGAAAAAAAGACAAGGAGCCATTAAAAACTTTTGAATATTTCACCAACTCAACCAAACCTCCAAAAGAACAATACAGATGCCAGCACTAGGGAAAGCCCGAAAGAGAACACTAATGAAAGTGGACTTCTTTTTTTTCAATTTCCAGAAGAGTATAAATGGTTCAAAGATGTTGTGGTATAAATGGTTCAAAGATGTTGTGGGTGTCTGAAAAGTGGTGAAGGAATGCTGGATAGGGAGGGACCCAATTAGCCTCTTTAACTAGATTCTTAAGAAAGAAACAACCTCCAATACATTTTGGGGTTCTTCCGAGTAGGGCCCATCTTTTATTATTTTGTTTGGGGGACCCAAAAAACCATAGGGGTAGAAACCTGCTGGAGCTTAATCATTAAAGGAAAGGGGCTTGTCCATTTAGAAATAGACTAAAAGGATGGTTGCATGAAGGGATATTTCACATCAAAGGTGGTCCAAAAAATTTCATAGACAGGTACAAAAAATAATAGCAACCTTCCACCAACTAACTCAATCAACCTCCAAGAAACAAGACAATGAATCCTCTAGATAATCCCAAAACCCAAGGCTTCAAAACACAAGGTTGGTGACCCTACAAACCATTCCCATGCTTACCAAGTGATCTATGATCATCAAACCCTTACAAGGTTTATTGATACATTCACAACTATTGTTACCTCCACATGAATTTGACTAGTAGTGACAACCTTGGCTTTTAATCCTCCAACCCCATACCTTGGGATCACAACACCATGAAAGAACTTCATCCAACATCCTTATGAGTGTAGGTACCACCAAATGGGTATTTTTCAGGTCTGTCTTCCTTGAGCGAGGGAAATTTAGGAAGAGAAGTGGAAAGCGAGACATGTAGTAGGTCTAAAAGAGGGAGATCAACTAGAGGTCAAAAGATTAGAAGAAAATTCTGTGAACGCATGAAATTTTTTCTTGCTGAAGGGGGGTCATGTTATTATGATGATGAGAGCATAGGTGACATCGAGGTGCCCTTGAGGTATAAACATCTACAAAAACAATGGGTATCCAAGGAACTTCCTCCAATAAACACTGATTTTTGTGTCAATGATAGGATATATTGCATAGCACCATTGTCATTACATGGTTTAGGCCTATTTTGCATCGACGGTATAAAGGTATGTTACGAAAAAGTTACTGAATTGATGGAGTATGTCAGAACCTGTTACAGTTACAAAGATTGGATGCAACTGGTTTGATATACATAAAGCATGTGTGGGTATGCACTATCAACAAATTATATACAGCTAAAAGATAAGGATCAAAATAAAGGAGTGGATATGTACATTGATGGAAGGACAAAAGTATCAAGGAATATTGTAGGATTTATAAACAATACATGACCTGGGTAAACAAATAAGCAAACCAATTTCATATTCAAGGCGCATGAGGGAAACCGTGTATTCGTATGTGCGATAAAATCAATAACTGTAGGGGAAGAGTTGCTAATCGATTATAATTTGAATTGCATAGATACAAACACAATTACTATGGGGGTGGTACGTACTATATATCATTTTACCCAACCTCCAATTAATGACTCTAATATACCATTTTATTATTATTATTATTTTCGTAAGTCTATTGGTTTCATTTCAGTAATGTTTTTTTATATTTAATTTTTGTCACAATGGGACATTGATCGTAGGGGGAAGGCTCTAGCCCATAGCATAGATCACGATGCATAATTAGGCACTTCTACCTGATAGGTTTACCTCATTGTAATTATACAAATTAGATACGAGCAAAATGTTTTATTATTATGTTTTTTTTATAAGTTTATTGGGTTAATTTCTATAATGTTTTTAATAATCTTGTCGTAGTCAGATGATCAAGGAAAGGCACCAGCAGTAGAGGAGAGCATCCATAGGGAGGTGTAGTCACTAGTATGTGATGATGACATCACATATTTCATAAACCTCTGGATATGATAAGGAATACCAAAAAAAATGCAATGAATAAATCCTTCAGTTGTTATTCATAGTGCATTAAACAAATGAGATAAGAGAAAGGGTTAAAATACTGACTGAGAGAGCAAAAAAATTGCAAGTAAGCTGTTATGAGATCTGTAATTATAACATAATTTCATTCATGGTTTTATATTTTGTACTCTTTTATGTCATGAACTAAAATATGTGTTGTTTTTACAAGAGTTTTTGCATCTTCATGATGTTGCTGGCCATGATCAGGGTACTGCAGGTGCTAGCTAGAGAGTAGGGGTTGGTACAAGTGTTGATCCTGATCTTCCTATGCATACATCACATCATTTGACCCCATCATTCATGCCTATATTGTCGACTGAAATGTCAAAAACACATAGCATGCAGGCATCGGGTAGTGCACCCTCTAGCAACGAACACATTTCAGAACATGCATCAGGACATGTACTTGAGGATGCAGAGGCCACTAGTAGTGGTGATGTTTTAGCAGTATTTCCTGGATCTTTCCATATTACTAGTACGGGAACATTGCTAGTCACATTTGTGGTGACCAAGAATTTCGTTCCCATAAAGATAGAGAAGGTCCCAGGTCTTTAAAATGTCTTAATTATTATTATATATAATCCAATTGAAATTTACTTATTGATCACTCTTTTTAGACTAATGATCCCATGATCATTTTTCAGGAAATGATGTTTTTTATAAACATATAAATGATATTACATTGGAGATCTTCGGGCCCACCATACATACACGGTGGAATGCCCAAAATCAAGATTTAAAAGATGAGCTCATTAACTGTTTAGTTGTCCTATTCGGTAATAACACATTCAACCAAACCAAGGTCCTTAAGAAAGCTGGTACCTATCTAAAGTATGTGAGGGACCAATATAGGTCATATTTAGAGAAGAAAAAAAAGTACAAGCGTCCCCCATGATTCCAAAGAAGGAGTGGAAGGACCTGGTGTCAGATGGAAAGGAGAAGGCTGAAAAGAAAAAAGGAAAGACACCATTGGGCCAAGGAAGGTATGTGATACTATCAACAATGTAATTAAATACCAATTACTCTTTCTTTTTACATAATCTAACGTATTTCAAACTTTTCATAGGCTGCCCGACAGATCAAAGGCAACAAAGGAAAGACTAGAAAAACATGGGCAACACAAACTTGGGTCTGGTGGTTATATGAAATTAGCCACACGAACTGTAATTATCAATAAATGAAATATTGCATCCAAATAATAAGTTGCAAACAATTTGGTTTTATCACACCATAGAGGAAAAATTCATGATTTTATGCAAAAATACAGGCTCTGAATTCAACAAAATGGCCACAGAAGAGGACTTGAATATTTCCTTCCAGCAAGGCTATGGAGCCATGGATGAAGGCCTAAGACTCTTGACTGGGAAAACACAAGCCTCCATTGCATCTGACATGCAGGTAAATAAACTCAATGAAGTTTATTTAAAATTGAATACTTGTGCAATCTATTCAATATTAATTTCCACCATAAAGTAATTATGTGCCTATTTGTTTTAAACAGGAAAGCAATGATAATACTGTACATGACATTGGAATGCAGCCTGGTGAGGGTGGAGCACAACCTATAGATGAAGGTCATGGTGTGCATCCCAGTACTGGATGTATTCATGTGCTATACAAAACACAGTATGGATTAATACAATTAAACATCTTTAATTGCAATTGGTGTATTAATTAATGTAACCTTTCATGTTTCAACTTTAGAGCATGTAGAGCGTGATCAACATGTTGAGCATGATCAGGCTAGACAAGATCAAGAACATGATGTGGCCCCATCAGGTAAAGAGGATCACTCTAATGTTATTTTAAACATATTTAATTGCAATTGGTGTATTAATTAATGTAACCTTTCGTGTTTCAATTCCAGAGTATTTAGAGGGTGTTCAACATGTTGAGCATGAGACTATAAGACAAGACTAGGAACATGATGTGGCCCCATCAGGTAAAGAGAACCACTCTAATGTTCTTTTAGTTAATGAAATACTTGTAACAATAATAATAAAACATATCAATTTAACATTTCTTTGTTATTGCAGCAAACCCCCCCTTGCAATGGCCTCCATGTCATGAGTACACGAATAGGCATACATTAATATTAGGAGCAGAGGATAGAACAACTGAAGGGGAGATAGATGATTTAGAAAATGATTCTCCACTTTTTTTAGCTGCAAAAAGGAAACCAAAAAAAAGTGATTGTAATCATATTATGACAACCATATTTTTGATAATATGTTAATGAATGTTAAAAATTGATATTTTTGACAACCATATTTTTGATAATATGTAAAAATTGAAAGAATGAATGTTATATGTTAATGAATGAATGTGAATATGTTAGTGAATGAATGTTATATGTTAATGAATTAATGTTATATGTTTTTAATGGATGGATGAATGAATGTTATGTGTTATTAATGGATGAATGAATGATTGATGTTATATGATCGGGTATGGGGAATTGAGAGTGATGTGAGTGGGGGGGGGGGAGGGGCCAAATGAGCTTCCACCATCATGTGGTTGGCCCTGTTAGGTAGAGAATATTAAACTATTCTCGAAACAAAGAGAAGCTCAATAAGGTAATGCACTTTTCAATAATGTTTTTAAAAAAAATTGCAAGGTTTCGTCGCAATTTCAACGAACATAGCCTGACAAGCCACAAAAATTTGCAACGAGGTTTTTGTACACACGACGTATTTTTCGTCGTAATGGCAATGACGGTTTGCTCCACCTTGTCAAAAAATGGATGAACGTTTGGTGTTTTTTCGATGATTTCAAATGGGTGTTCTGTAACTTTTTGTGATTTTTTACATCGATAGATGGACGAAGTTATGTTGATTTTACGATGGACACCGCCTACATTTTATGTGGCACTGACCAACAATGCCGGGTCATGGTTTTGACGTATAAAAATTGGTCGTTAAAGCGGAAAAAATTAAACGATGAAATTTAAATCAGTGTTGCGTCGGTAAGTTGCCAATATTTTGTCGATATGTCACCAAAAATTTGTCAGAATTTATAGTAGATCAAATGGCACACAAGTTGTAGATCCCTATTTTTGATGGAGCTAATTACAATGACTAGAAAGAACAAGTGAGAGGTTATCTAATTTCTCTTGGTTTCAAGACCTAGAAAGCTATGGAGACAAATTATGTGGCACCAACTGTTGGTCCTTCCTCTGCTAATGAGATTACGGCTTATGAGGAGAATGAAAAGGAAATGTATGCTATCTTCAATGCTCTATCTAAAACTGAAAGGTCAAAATTTATTTCTTTAGGAACTGCTCATGAAGTATGGGAAAAATTGAAAGACATTTATGAAGGAAATGATAGAGTAAAGTTGTTAATGAAACTAATTGCTAAGTGAAAATTTGAGAACCTGATAATGGAAGAAGGTGAAGACATTGCAAGCTACTATCAGAGAGTTGAACTTATAGCAACTGAAATCAGGAATCAAGGTGGTACCATGTCAGATGAAGATATAATTGAGAAGATCTTGACGACCCTACCAGATAATTACAATGAAAAAGTCTCTGCTATTGAAGAACCATATGATCCAAAGAAATTTACTAAGGAGCATCTATTTGGTGTCTTGAATGGATTCGAGATGAGGTAATCCTCAATGAGGTTTTTCCCTCATTGGGTTTTCCACGTAAATCTGGTGTCTCTGGTGTTCTCTTTCTATTATTTGAATTTCATGTTTACATTTATTAACAGATTGAAGTTAAGGTGAAAAGACTAAGTTTAAAAGTAAAGAGATTTGATACACCTGATTCACCCTCCCTCAGTTGTCTTATGCATTTCATCAATTGGTATCAGAGCTCTGGTTCCTTGGTGAAAAGCTTCACCGCTTGAGCTAGATTAGATAGTGCAGAAGTTGTAGCTACCTATGTTTGATGGAGCTGATTACAATGACTAGAAAGAGAAGATGGGAAGTTATCTGATTTCACTCAGTTTCAACACCTGGAAAGCTATGGAGACAAAGTATGTGATACCAACAGTTGTTCCTTCCTCTGCTAATGAATTTTTAGCTTATGAAGAAAATGAAAGAGCAAGGTTTGCTATTTTTAGTGCTTTATCTAAAATTGAAAGAATAAAAACTATTTCTCTATCGACTGCTCATGAAGTATGGACAAAGTTGAAAGATATTTATGAAGGGAATGATAGAGTAAAGTTATCAAGGAAACTAACTACTAAGAAAAAATTTGAGAACTTGAGAATGGAAGATGGAGAAGACATTGCAAGCAATTATCAGAGAGTTGAACTTATAGAAATAGAAATCAAGAATCAAGGTGGTACAATGCTAGATGAAGATATAATTGAAAAGATCTTGATGATCTTACCAGATAAGTACAATGACAAAGTGTCTGCACTTGAAGAAATGTATGATCCCAAGAAATTTACTAAGGAGCATCTATTTGGTGTCTTGACTGCATTTGAGATGAGAATTTTTTCATGAAATAAGGAGAAGACTGAAACAACCTTTAAAACAATAATGATAGAAGATGACTTGGATGATGAAGATTTAGAAGACTTGGAAGCAAATTTCACAAGGAGATTGAAGAAAGGTACTGGTAAATATAAAGATAAGTTTCCCTTTAAATTTTTTAGTTGTTGAAATATTGGTCATTATGCATCAAGATGTCCTAATAGAGCTACACACAAGAAGAACAAGGATAATAACAATAATCACAAAGACAAAAAGGATAGGAAGTTCAAGAAATTGTATTATATCAAAGAAGATGTGGGAATTTCTAATGATGAATCTAACTTTGAGGAGGAAAAAGATGAATTTTTATTTCTAGCCTTGGAAAATAAAGTTGTATCTTCTAATCATGGAAGATATGCAAATGAATCTAGTCCAGATAGCAAGAAGGATGAGACAAAAGGTAATATGGTGACTGCTTTTCCTGTTAGACAAGATGAAGAATTTTGGGTAATTGATAGTGGGTGTTCAAATCATATGACTGGTGATAAGAGTAAGTTCACTAAACTCAAGAAATATGATGGAGGAATAGTTATGTTTTGAGATGACTCTAGTGCTAAGATTGTTGGTAAAGGAAAAATTAGTTTTGATGGGAAACATAGTACTGACGATGTCTATTATGTTAAGGGTTTAAGGCATGATATCTTAAGTGTTGGAAAAATGTGTACCAAAGGTTTTAAGCTTGTGTTTAAGGATAACACCTATGAGATTAGAAAAGGATTCAAAACTGTGGTAGCAGCTCGAAGAAGAACTCATGGAAATATCTATCAGCTTAAGGGTGGTGATGGTCAATTTTTTGTTTCTCAGATTCACGAAAGCTGGCTCTAGCACTGGAGGATGGGACATGTGAATTTCAACAATCTGATCAGGATCAGTTCTAGAGAAGTTGCTAGAGATCTGCCTAGAATCACAAAGCCTTCAAATTCAATTTGCAGAAGTTGTTAGTTGGGAAAACAAACAAGAAGCAGTTTTAAAGGAAAGGAACAATCATCTATTAGAATTCTAGAATTAATTCATACAGACCTCTGTGGTCCTACAATGATAGGAAGCGTTAATGGTGATAGGTACTTTACGCTCTTAATTGATGATTACTCTAGGATGACATGGGTTACTTTTCTTAGAGAGAAATCTTAGGCTCTTGATAGATTCAAGGTATTCACTTGGGCAAGAGTAGAAAATGAGGCAAACCTGAAAATCAAATGTTTAAGGTCTGATAGAGGTGGAGAATTTACATTTGGTGAGTTTAATGCATTCTATGAAGAACATGGCATAAAGAGACATTATTCTGCTCCTAGAACCCCTCAGTAGAATGGAGTTGTGGAAAGGAATAACCCGATTATTCAATAGGTTTCCAAAACTATGATGAAAGAAGAAAATGTTCTTGATGTGTATTGGAGAGAAGCAATCCACATTTCTGTTTACATTCTTAATAAATTTTAGATAAGAGGTAACTACAATAAGACTCCTTATGAGTTATGGACTAGTAAGACTCCTACTGTTAAATACTTTAAAGTATTTGGAAGCAGATGCTATATTAAAAGAGATGATGAAAATATTGGGAAGTTTGATGCTAGGTGTGATGAAGGAATCTTTCTTGGATATTCAAATAACAACAAGGCATATAGATGCTTTAATAAAAGATTGAGAAAAATAACTGAAAGTGCTAATGTCAAAGTTGATGAAGCTATATATAGACTAGTAGAAATAAATGAAGTTGAACCTGATGATCCTATCTATGGGAAAGTACAAGAAGAAGAAAAAGAAGAGAAAAAACAAAGTGATGAAGATGAGATTTCAGAACCTATACCTAAGACTCCTAAATATGAATAGAGAAATCATCCAAAGGAACATATAATTGGGGACATGAGTGAAGGTGTAAAGACAAGAAGCAAAGTGGTTGAGTTAAATATGTCTTTAGTTTTTAAATAGAACCTAAGATAGTGAGTGAAGCATGTAATGATGAAAGTTGGGTTAGAGAATTGAAAGAGGAACTATAGCAGATAGAGAAGAATGAAACATGGGAACTAGTCCCTAGACCTGCAAACAAGAATGTAATTTGTTCAAAGTAGGTATTTAGAAATAAGCTGAATGAAGATGGCAAAGTGGTAAGGGATAAAGAAAGACTTTTATGCAAAGGATATTCATAGGTTGAAGGAATAGATTTCAAAGAAAATTTTGCACCAGTAGCAAGAATGGAGGCCATTCAGATGTTCTTGGAATTTTTAGGTCATAAATAATTCAAAGTGTATCAGATGGATATCAAGTCTGCATTTCTAAATGGAGAACTATAAGAAGAAGAAGTATATATGGATCAATAAGAAGGTTTTCAGTTGTCAGACAATCCAAAAATGGTTTACAAGTTAAAGAAAGCACTATATGGACTTAAAAAGGCTCCCAGAGCTTGGTATGCAAGGTTGGATAGATACTTGAAAAAGAAAGGATTCAACAAAGGGTCTACAAATAGAAATCTTTACTTCAAGGTTGAGAAAAAAAAATGTTGATAGTTGTGGTATATGTTGATGACATTATCTTTAGTGGAAATGATGGAATGTGTAAGAAATTTGCAGAAGAGATGCAAAAAGAATTTGAAATGTCTATGATTGGTGAGTTGAATTTATTCCTTGGAATTCAAGTAAATCAAAATGACAAGGGGATATTCATTTCAAAATCTAAGTAAGTTAATGAATTGTTAAAGAAGTTTGTAATGGATGAATCCAAATTGGTCTATACCCCTATGGTAACCAGATGCAAGCTAAGTAAGGATGATGAATCTACTAAAGTTGATCAAAGCATGCACAAATATATGATTGGTGGATTGTTGTATCTTATTGCTACTAGACCGGATATCATGCATGCAGTATGTTTAGTTGCAAGATTTCAAGCAGAACCTAAAGAAACACATGTTACAACTATGAAGAGGATATTCAGATATCTTAAGGGAACTTCAGACTATGGACTATGGTATTTAGAGGATAATGATTTCACATTGAATGCATACACTGATGCAGATTGGGTTGGTTGTGTAGATGATTAGAAGAGTACAAGTGATAGTGCATTCTTCTTTGGAGGAAGATTAGTTTCATGACTGAGTAAGAAACAAGATTCAATTTCTTCATCCACTACAAAAGTAAAATAGATTGTAGCAACATCCTGCTATACATAGGTAATATGGATGAAGCAAACCATGAAGGAAAAAGGTGTGGTAAGTGATGAAGCTATCTCTATATTCTGTGACAATACAAGTGCTATAAACATTTCAAAGAATCCAGTGATGCATTCTAGGACAAAGCGCATATCTATCAAGTATCACTTCTTGAGGGAGAAGGTGTTGAAGAATGAATTTAGACTTGAATATGTACCTACTAAAGAAAAAATTGTTGACATATTCACTAAGGACCTTCTGAAGGATACTTTTGAGTATCTTAGGGAGAAGTTTAGGGTTATTGCCCCTCCTTCCCTGAACTAAGTGCACATGGAGGTGCATCAGTCCAGTGGATACATAAACTCTTTTGTATGAACTGATGAATGAGGTCTAATCCTCAGGGGGAGTAGATAAATATATTGTTGCAGTATGTGATGTGGGTGTAATCCTAAGGGGGAGTGAAAAAATATTTATATGGAAAGAGTTTTCATGAAAAAATTCCTTTGCCATTGATGTCAAAGGGGGAGAGAAATTCATGTGAAAATTTTATGCTTGTGCAGGTTATTGTATCTAAAGGTTGTGTATGCTATGATGTCTTTGTTGCAAGTATGGATGCATTTGGTGGTGTTGTCATTAATGTTGTCATTGATGTCAACACAAATTTGTGTATTTTCCAAGTGCTTTTGAGAAAATTTGAGAAATAATGAAAGTAGGATTAAAAGTGTGTTCTGTGTGTGCCCTGATATTGTGGTCCGCATTTCTTCTATGTTGATCCTATGCCTATGCGGACCTGTAGGTGTGTTCATAAGCTTTAATGAATCATATATACCGAGTTTCAGCTTCTGGTTTGATGAAGAGTAGAAGTTATGTTCACCGGTGTGTGAATTGGTTTGCTAGAACTGTTTGTTTGCAAACTAGGAGAAATGTTTTGGCTCCGCAGTCCTCTGATATTTGATTTCAGATCTTGTGTACATGGGAGATTACTTTTTCTATTTGTTTATGTATTCTAAAATTTTTTTTAGTGGTTTGGCACTCTGGAAGACCTACTCCAGAGCTCGTTTGTTTTACTGGCTGGTCCGATTGGACTAGTAAAGAGTTTTCTATATATAAATTTGGTTATAACTGTTGCAGATGTATTTGATATGTTCTCAGTGATGGTGAAATGACTGGTGAAGCATGTTGGGTGATCCATCTGTGTTTATCTTGCTAGAGATGCACATACTTCAAAGATCATTGGTGTTTTCATTAGGTTTGGCCGACCTGGTGTCTACATGTTACATTTGGATTCTGCATCGACTTGAGGAAGCATGTGCGAGCTTCAAGATGCTATTTTTGTCCTAGATTAAATATGTAATTGGTCCTCTCTCATTCTTATCCACCGTGGGAATGTTGAGTAGCCGACCTAATATGAATTTGTAAATATAATTGTATAGCCGACCTTGGAGAATGTTCCTAAGGTTGAAGATAGTATAAAATCAAGTCAAGTTGTAGTGAAATCAATATCCATCCATCCATGAATTGAAAAAGTGAGTGAAATCTGCAAACAAGTGTGAAAAGAAGAGAGTGGAAGAGTGAAGTAAGACAACAGTACTTTAAAGTGTTAGATTCCTAAAAGCAGTGAGCTGAAGGCATCTACAATCTTCTGATCTGGTTGTGAATGTGTGGAACCCTAGTGGTGGATCTTCATAATTTATATTCTTTTTTTTTTCCTTTTTTTTCTGTAGGCAGTGAGCCTCCCTTTTGGATAGTGAGTCCTTCTCAAGGCAGTGAGCCCTTAATCTGGGTAGTGAGCCTTTTGTATCTGGTATTGTATTACTACTATATTGTGAGCTAATCCTCACCGTGGTTTTTCCCTCATTGGGTTTTCCATGTAAATATGGTGTCTCTGGTGTTCTCTTTCTATTATTTGCATTTCATGTTTACATTTATTAACAAATTGAAGTTAAGGTGAAAATACTAAGTTTAAAAGTAAAGAGATTTGATACACCTGATTCACCCCCCCTCTCAGTTGTCTTGTACATTTCAACAATTGATATCAGAGCTCTGGTTCCTTGGTGAAAAGCTTAACCACTTGAGCTAGATTAGATGGCGTAGAAGTTGCAGCTACCTATGTTTGATGGAGCTGATTACAGTGACTAGAAATAGAAGATGAGAAGTTATTTGATTTCACTCATTTTCAACACCTGGAAAGCTATGGAGACAAAGTATGTGATACCAATAGCCGATCCTTCCTCTGCTAGTGAAGTTTTAGCTTATGAAGAAAATGAAAGAGCAAGGTTTCTATTTTCAGTTCTTTATCTAAAATTGAAAGAATAAAAGCTATTTCTCTACCTACTACTCATGAAGTATGGACAAAGTTGAAAGATATTTATGAAGGGAATGATAGAGTAAAGTTGTCAAGGAAACTAATTGTTAAGCAAAAATTTGAGAACTTGAGAATGGAAGATGGAGAAGATATTGCAAGCTATTATTAGAGAGTTGAACTTATAGAAATAGAAATCAAGAATCAAGGTGGTACAATGTTAGATGAAGATATAATTGAAAATATCTTGATGACCTTACCAGATAAGTACAATGAAAAAGTGTTTGCACTTGAAGAACTGTATGATCTGAAGAAATTTACTAAGGAGCATCTATTTGGTGTCTTGACTACATTTGAGATGAGAACATTTGCAAGAAATAAGGAGAATACTGAAACAACCTTGAAAACAATAACGATAGAAGATGACTTGGATGATGAAGATTTAGAAGACTTGGAAGCAAATTTCACAAGGAGATTGAAGAAAGGTACTGTAAATATAAAGGTAAGTTTCCCTTTAAATGTTCTAGTTGTTGAAATATTGGTCATTATGCATCAAGATTTCCTAATAGAGGTACACAAAAGAAGAATAAGGATAATAACAAAAAATACAAGGATAAAAAGGATAGGAAGTTCAAGAAGCTATATTATGTTAAGGAAGATGCATGAATTTATGATGATGAATCTAACCTTGAGGAAGATAAAGATGAATGTTTGTTTCTAGCCTTAGAAAAGAAAGCTGTACCTACTAACCATGGAAGATGTGCAAAAGAACCTGGTCTAGAGAGTAAGAAGGATGAATTAGAAGGTACTTTGGTAATTGCATTTCATCCCAGACAGGGTGAAGATTTTTGGGTGATTGATAGTGGATGTTCAAATCATATGACTAGAGATAAGAGTAATTTTACTAAACTTGAGAAGTATGATGGAGGAATAGTTATGTTTGGGGATGATTCTGGTGCTAAGATTTTTTGAAAATGAACAATTAGCTTTGATGGAAAATATAATATTGATGATGTCTATTATGTAAAGGGTTTAAGGAATAATCTCTTAAGTGTTGGATAAATGTGCAACAAAGGTTTTAAGCTTGTGTTTTAGGATAACATGTGTGAGATCAGGAAAGGATCCAAAACTATGGTTGCAGCTGGAAAAAGAACTCATGGAAACATCTATTAGCTTAAAAGTGGAGATGCTTAGTGTTTTGTTTCTCAGATTAATGAGAGTTGGATTTGGCACCGGAGGATGGGACATGTGAATTTTGACAATATGGTTAGGATTAGTTCTAGGGAAGTTGTCAGAGATCTGCCTAGAATCATAAAGCCTTCAAATTCAATCAGCAGAAGTTTTCAGATGGGAAAACAAACAAGAAATAGTTTGAAAGGAAAGGATCAATCATCTATGGGAATGCTAGAATTAATCAGTACAAACCTCTATGGTTCTACAAGAACATGAAGCCTAATTGGTGATAGGTACTTTATGCTTTTGATTGATGATTACTCTAGAATGACATGGGTTAAATTTCTTAAAGAAAAGACTCAGGCTCTTGATAGATTCAAAGTGTTTAAGGTAAGACTAGAAAATGAGGAAAACCTGAAAATCAAATGCTTAAGGTCTCATAGAGGTGGAAAATTTACATATGGTGAGTTCAATGCATTATGTGAAGAACATGGTATAAAAGACATCACTCTCCTCCTAGAACCCCTCAATAGAATGAAGTTGTGGAAAGAATAACCAAATTGTTCAAGAGGCTTCCAGAACTATGATGAAAGAAGTAAATGTTCCTGATGTGTATTGGAAAGAAGCAATCCACACTATTGTTTGCATTCTTAACAGAGTTCAAGTCAGAGGTAACAACACTAAGACCCCTTATGAATTATGGACTGGTAAGACTCCTACTGTAAAATACTTTAAGATATTTGGAAGTAGATGTTATATTTAGAAGATGAAAGGAAATATAAAAGAGCAATGGGAAGTACTAATGAATGAGCAATTATTTGAAGGAAAGATATTACCAAATAGATTGAAGTAGCTAAACCAAGCATCACCAAAGAAAGAGAGACACAAGAATTTGTTAAGGGGAAAAATAAGAAAAACCCCCAATGTTATGAATGGAGGCAAAATGCCTAAAGAATAATACAAAGAGAGAGAGCTTCAGCCTTAGCTTGATTGCTTGAATCTTGAAGAATGAGAGGAGAGGCAACTCAATAAGTAGAGGTGAGAATGAGGAGTTAGAATGTAACTCCCAATTCAATGGATGCTACCATTCATATGTGTGTGTACAAAGTGTCACCTCTTAAGGAGGTGGTTACAAATATTTCTTAATAAAGGAATTAAAAAAAAGTCATCCTCACACATGTGTGAGATGACAAAATAGAAAAAATATTTTTAGGGATTCCTTTGGAATGTTCCTACAAGTTAATAAAAAAATACATTTAAATAATAGCGTTTACCAAGTAAAGATTAATCTTCTAACAGAAGAGATGAAGAAAATCTTGGAAAGTTTGATGTTAGATGTGATGAGGGATTTTTCCTTGGATATTCAAGTAACAAGGCTTACAGATGTTTTAATAAGAGGATGAGGAAAATAATTAAAAGTACTAATGTAAAGGTTGATGAAGCTATGTATAGACCAGTGGAAATAACTAAAGTTAAACTTGATGAACCAATCTGTGTGCAAATACAAGAAGAATAAAAGGAAGAGAAATAACAAAGTGATGAGTCGGAAGAAACTTCAGAACCTATACCTAAGACTCCTAAATATGTTCATAAAAATCATTTGGAGGAATAGATAATTGGAGACAAAAGTGAAGGAGTGAAGACAAGAAGCAGAATGGTTGAGGTAAATTTGTGTCTACTCTCTAAGATAGAACCTAAGATTGTGAATGAAGCATGTGATGATAAAATTTGGGTTAGAGCAATGAAAGAGGAAATACAATAGATAGAGAAGAATGAGACATGGGAACTAGTCCCTAGACCTACAAACAAGAATGTAATTGGTTCAAAATGGATATTCAAAAACAAGCTGAATGAAGATGGTGAAGTGGTAAGGAATAAAGAAAGACTTGTATGTAAAAGATATTCACAGGTTGAAAGAATAGATTTTGAAGAAAATTTTACACCTATAGCAAGAATGGAAGTCATTCAAATGTTCTTGGCATTCTCAACTGATAAAGACTTCAAAGTATATCAAATGGATGTAAAATCTACATTTCTAAATGGAGAATTGGAAGTCATTCGAATGTTCTTGGCATTCTCAGCTGATAAAGACTTCAAAGTATATCAAATGGATGTAAAATCTACATTTCTAAATGGATATTTGGAAGAAGAAGTGTATATGGAGCAACCAAAAGGTTTTCAACTATTAGACAAATTGGACATGGTTTGTAAACTAAAGAAGGTACTATATGGACTAAAGAAAGCTCCCAGAGCTTGGTATGCAAGACTAGATAAGTACTTGACAAAGAAAGGATTCAAAAAAGGGTCTGAAGACAACAATATTTACTTCAAGGTTGAGAAAGACAAGATTCTGATAGTTGTGGTGTATGTTGATGGAGCCATCTTTGGTGGAAATGAAGGTACGCGTAAAAGATTTGTTGAAGAGATGCAAAAATAATTTGAAATGTCTATGATTGGTGAACTAAATTTCTTCCTTGGACTTCAAGTAAATCAAACTAACAAAGGGATATTCATTTCACAATCCAAGTATGTTAAGGAATTGTTAAAGAGGTTTGGAATGAATGAATCTAAATTAGTTTGTACCCCTATAATAACTGGATGTAAGTTGAGTAAGGATGATGAATTTGCTAAAGTTGATCAGAGCATGTACATATCTATGATTGGTGGACTGTTATATCTTATGGCTACTAGACATGAGATTATGCATGTATTATTTTTAGTTGCAAGATTTCAAGCAAAATCGAAGGAAGTACATGTTACAACTATGAAGAGGATATTCATATATCTTAAAGGAACTCTAGACTATGGATTATGGTATTTGAAGGACAATGATTTCACTCTAAATGCCTACACTGATGTAGACTGGGCTAGTTGTGTAGATGACCAAAAGAGTACAAGTGGTGGTACATTCTTTCTTGGAGGAAGATTAGTTTCATGGTTGAGCAAGAAACAAGATTCAGTTTCTTTATCCATTGCAAAAGTTGAATATATTGCAACAACATCTTGCTGTACACAGGTACTTTGGATGAAGTAAACTTTGATGGAAATAGGTATGGTAAGTGATGAATCTATCTCTATATTTTGTGACAATAAAAGTGCTATAAATATTTCAAAGAATCCAGTGATGCATTCTAGAACAAAGCATATATCTATTAAGTATCACTTATTGAGGGAGAAAGTATTGAGGAATGAAGTTAGACTTGAATATGTACCTACCAAAGAATAAGTTGCTGAAATATTCATTAAGGCCCTTCCAAAGGATACTTTTGAGTATCTGAGAGAGAAGTTAGGGGTTACTGCCCCTCATTTTAACTAAGTGCACATGGAGATGCATCGGTCCAGTGGATTCACAAACTCTTTATTTTGGACTGATGATGGTGGTCTACTCCTTAGGGGGAGTACTAAAGTGCTTTATTGCAATATGTGATGTGAGTGTACTCCGTAGGGGGAGTGAACAAAGCTTTATATGGAAATAATTTCCTTTTCCATTGATGTTAAAGGGGGAGAGAGAATCATGTGAAAATTTTATGCTCGGCAGGTTGTCGCTTATGAAAATCATGTATGATGTCTTTGATATTTTTTCACATTATGTGTTGCTATCAATGACAAAGATGGAGATTTTTTGCAAGTATGGATGTGTTTTCATTAATGTTTTCATTGATATCAACATAGATTTGTGTATTTTCCAAGTGCTTTTGAGAAAAAATGAGAAATAATGAAATCAAGATTAAAAGTGTGTTCTATGTGTGCCTTGGTATTGTGGTCTGCATTTCTTTTGTGTTGATCCTATGCCTATGTGGATCTATAGGTATGTTCATAAGATTTAATGAATCATATATAATGAGTTTAAAATTTTGGTTTGATGAAGAGTAGAAGTTAAGTTTACCGATGTGTGAATTGGTTTGCCAGAACTATTTATTTGTGGACTAGGATAAATGTTTTGGCTCTGTAGTCCTATGATATTTGGTTTTAGATCTTGCGGATCCGGGAGATGAATATTTTTATTTGTTTCTGTATTCTGACAAAATTTCTAGTGGTTTGGCACTCTAGATGACCTGCTCCAGAGCTACTATGTTTTGTTGGCTGGTCTGGTTGGATTGGTAAAGAGTTTTATGTAAATAAAGTTGGTTGTAACTATTGTAGATGTATTTGAGATGTTCTCAGAGATGGTGAAATGACTAGTGAAGTGTGTTGAGTGATCCACGTGTGTTTATCTTGCTAGAGATGCACGTACGTTAAATATCATTGGTGTTTTGTATTAGGTTTGGCCAACATGGTGCCTACATGTTACATTTAGATTTTGCATCAACTTGAGGAAGCATGTGCAAGCTTCAAGATGCTATTTGGGTCCTAGATTAAATATGTAATTGGTCCTCTATCATTATTATCCAACACATGAATGTTGAGTAGCCCCTAATATGAATTTATAAATGAAATTGTATAGCTAACCTTGGAGAACATTCCTAAGGTTGAAGGTGGTATAAAATAAAGTCAAGTTGTAGCAAAATCAATATCCATCCATCCATGAATCGAACAAGTGAGTGAAGTGTGCAAACAAGTGTGAAAAGTAGAGAGTGGAAGAGTGAAGTAAGGAAAGAATACTTTAAGGTGTTAGATTCCTAAAAGAAATGAGCTCAAGGTATCTACAATCTTCTGATCTAGTTGTGAATGTGTGGAACCCTAGTGGTGGATCTTATTTATATTCTTTTGTTTTTCTGTAGGTAGTGAGCCTCCCTTTTGGATAGTGAGTCCTTCTCAAGGTAGTGAGCCCTTAATTTGGGTAGTGAGCCTTTGTATTTGGGCAGTGAGCCTTTTGTATCCAGTATTGCATTACTACTATATTGTGAGCTAATCCTCACTGTGATTTTTCTATCATTGGGTTTTCCACATAAATTTGGCGTCTCTAGTGTTCTCTTTCTATTATTTGCATTTCAAGTTTACATTTATTAACAGATTGAAGTTAAGGTGAAAAGACTAAGTTTAAAAGTAAAGATATTTGATACAACTGATTCACCTCCCCTCTCAGTTGTCTTGTGCATTTCAACAATCTTTGATGGTTTTTCACATCATGTGTTGCCATCAATGACAAAGGGGGAGATTGTTACAAGTATGGATGTGTTTTCATTAATGTTGTCATTGATGTCAACACAGTTTAGGTTGATTGCAGATGGTACTTGTATAGTTGAGATATTGAAGATGTGCCTAGAGTACATGGAAGTATATTTATGAAGTTGTAGTTGTGTTTTTGTTAAGTGCTTTTGAGAAAATTTGAGAAATAATGAAGGTAATGTTGAAGTGTGTGTTCTGAGTGTGCTCCAGTATTGTGCTCTATATTTCTTCTATGTTGATCCTATGCCTGTGTGGATTTTTCAATTATTTTAATGAGCTTCAATGGATAATATATTCTGAGTTTTATCTTTTGGTTCGATGGAGAGTGAGAGATATGTTCACTAGTATGTGAACTGGTTTGGCAAAACTATTTGTTTGTGGACTGGGAGAAATGTTTTGGCTCCGCAGTCTTCTGGTTTTTGGTTTTTGATCTTGCGGATCTGGGAAATGATTCCTTTTGATGGTTTATGTGTTCTGATAAATGTTCTTGTGATTTGGCACTCTAGAAGACCTGCTCGAGAGCCCCTGTATGTTGCTAGTTGGTCTGGTTGGACTGTTGAAGAATTTTCTATGAATGAAGTTTTTTGTAGTTTTTGTGGATGTACCCGAAGTATTCTTAGAGATGGTAAAATTTTTGGTGAAGTGTGTTAAGTGATCCATGTGTGATCATCTTGCTGGAGATGCACATACTTCAAAGATCATTTTTGTTTTCATTAGGTTTGGTCGACCTGGTGTCTACACATTACATTAAGTTTTTGCATCGAATTGAGGAAGTGTGTGATTGATCCAAGATGTTGTTTGGGTCTTGAATTAAATATGTAATTGGTCCTCTCTCATTCTTATCCATTGTGGGAATGTTGAGTAGCTGACCTAATTTGAATTTGTATTTTGAAGAATGTTTAACCGACCTTGGAGAATGTTTCTAGGGTTGAAGATGGTATAAAAGCAAATCAAGTTGTTGTGAATTAATAATCCATCCATCCACAAATCAAGCAAGCAAGTGAAGTGTGTGAACAAGAGTGTGCAAGAGTGAATTGAGGTAGTAGTACTTTAATTTGTTAGATTCTTGAAAGTAGTGAGCTGGTGGTGTCTACAATCCTCTAATCACACTATGAATGTGTGGAACCCTTGTGGTGGATCTTTATTTTTTTTATCTATAGGTAGTGAGCCTCCTTCTAGATAGTGAGTCCTTTGTTGGCAATGAGCCCTCTATCAGTGAGCCTGTGTATCTGGTATTGTATTATTACTATGTTGTGAGCTAATCCTCACCGTGGTTTTTCCCTCACTGGGTTTTCCACGTAAATATGGTGTCTCTAGTGTTTGTTTTTTGTTATTTTCATTTCATTTTTACACTTAATAATAGATTGGGTTAAATTGAAATTGATTAAGGATCAAAAGTGAAGTGATTTGATACAATTTATTCACCCCCCTCTTAGTTTTCTTTTGCATTTCAAAAAGGAAATACTGGTGCACAACTTTCAAAGGCAAGGCACTAAGGAGTGGAAATGACAAGGATGAGGAAATAGTGGGTAGGGAAAAGGAGAGACCGAGGTGATGACAACATGTGGCATCATGATACATGATCTATATGTACCAATTGCACCACTTAACATCTATTTAGTTATGCCTCCTTCAACAGTAGGTATATGGTTGAGCATCGCTTCCAACAACAATACTCCACCTCTAAATCCATACTAGTAGGATTGAGACCCAAGTATGAGTTTGATATATGCCATTTCATTTCATAATTTCATATATAGATATGTATGTGCTCTAATGATATGGTACTGACATCATCCACTATCTCTATGGTTATAGTGTTCATATATGAGTTGCTTGATTTTTTTGGGTGGTGTATCTTAGAGATGGTCCCGACTGTCTAGATTTGGGTGTCCATCCTCAACACCTATAGGCCACACACAGTAGAGTGTCACACCCCATTATTTTTTTGGCAACATGTGTGTTTTCATTGATGTCAACTCAAGATGTGTATTGAAGGTTGAACTTACTTCCTAGATAGTTGGTATGTTGAGTGTAAGTCAACAGTATAGTATAAGGTTGAATAAGGGTAATGACACTCTATCTAATGTCTAAGTATGTTGTGAAGGATGGTACACAAGTTCTAATATGTGTACACTATTCCTAGTTTGATATCATTCTAGGTTAGTGTACCACATATTGAGATAAGTTACAAAAGAATGGCTAAGGCATTAATAGTGTATACTCTAAGTAAATGCCATGAATTTTTGATTCATATTCCTCCACAATGTAAGCCTTTGTATTGTGGTTCAAAAGATAAGATTCTCAAGGTGTGAAGGTTTTATACTCAAGGATTCAAGTTATCACACCTTTTATAGTGAAAGTTATGAGTGACAGTGTTCCTGTTTGCACTTTGGTAGTACAATGTGTTGATATTAGCACATTAGGAGACTTTGCATTCCTCCAGAAGTGATGTTTTGGCCTTACAGTTTTGAAGACATGATTAAAAATGTTAAATGCATGGTAATTTATAGTATCTAGTATTTTGGTGGTCTGCAAGATCAATTTTTAGATGATAGTTTGCTATAGTTTGTCTAGAATGCTCTATTTTTGTATATTCAATGGGTTTCTCCTCTTCCACCAGCATATGATGATCAATTCTTTAGGAGAAGGTTGAGGAGATATTTTGCATGAACTACAATTCTTGCATCTTGATCCACATTATGGTTTTGATCTCTCTTTGTTGGTGTAAAGTTGAACAAATGGTAGTTTTGGTGATGTCATTATTTGGGTTGACAAACTTGTTTCCTCCATCAATGATTGGTTCTAATTAATTAATTTTCTTTTGGAGGATATTTTATGATGTTTTTGGGTATTATAATGTCATGTGTCCATACACAATTGTTTTTATTGCAATATTATATATGTTTGGAGCTGACCAATGTGATATCATACGTTTCCTCTAAAAGGTTATCTTGGAGTCAACCTAATTGAGGTTTTGTGTTGTTTTTTTTTTTGATGACTCAGGGGTATCCCCATGACCCAACCCAACTCCCAACCAGCCTTACCTTGGTCTTACTTATTGCCAGGTTGGGGTTAGGAAGGGGCGAGTTGGGGTGAGAGTAGTCCCCTGTGGATGCACACAATCGCCCACAAGCCACATGCATCTAGTAAGTCTGAGCCTCAAAGTCAAAACTGAGGCCATGGGAAGCATACCCAGGACTCAAGCCAATTCCACTACCCCTGTGGGATTTTTGTTCAAAGAGTTGTGATAGAGCAGTATTTTGAAGATGAAGTGTGTGAAGTCTATGTGAAGGGTTAATTATGCAAAAAAGGGACTACAATATCAGCATATGTTGGATGCTTCTTCACAGTAGTTCATATTCTTATTTCTCATTATAATTTTCATGTATTCTTCTATGAGACAATGAGTATCATCAAGTCCTTTGTATCTTTCCCTAAGGTTGTGTTGGATCTAAAAAATGGAGGTTAGAAATCTTAAGAGGATATCAGGCTCTATGATCAGACTTGCAACGTTCTTGAACCAATGAATGGAGATAACCTATTTGTTTGATGACTCCTTGCACTTCAGGCTCTGCTAGACCTAGGTGGGTAGACCTTTATAATGATGCAAATTTATAGGAATGTGTGATTCAGTTAAATTGATGGATCTATCCACAATGGCAAGTAGTGTGGGATAGACAAAAGCTTGTTAACTACTCCTCCTAGTATTGAATTTGAAATGTGAATGTTTGAATAAGGTTTTATGAAATTATAAAATGGAATGGGATGACTAGTGCCTACTCCTATTGGGCTAATGGAGTCAAGAGGTGAATGATGTGTGACCTAATTATTGACTATAGTTCTAATTGTTTGGCACTTATACTTGTTTATACCTTGTATAAACATGCAATAATGTGATTAAAAAACTCTACTTATTAATCAAATTGACCCTATTAGGTTACTGTGATTTATTAAAAGGATTTTAGCCCTTCCTTGAAGGAACCAATTAAAAGAATCACATAATGACAACAAATGTGTATTGACAAATGAAGTATACCCTCAATTTGAATAACATGACAACATCAATATGGAGATAGCTTGACAATCTTATCAATTACTTAACTCTTCTTACTGATCCAAATGTCACCTCTAAGTCACTATAATCAATCAAAGGATTCTAATTCTTTTAACAGAAACCAATTAAATTGATCACAGAAAACAAAAAATATGTTTGATGAAATTGAAATATCAACTTAGATACGCAGATTCAAATGGCACAAAAATAACAGTATGTTGACAACCAGATAATTACTTAACTCAAAAAATAATAGACACCAAGTATTTTCCACCAGATTAAAACTTCTTCTCCATAATTTATATCTTCAAATAGTATGCATTATGACAAAGTTTTTGAATAGATGAGCAAGATTTTTCAATCTATCTTCTTACTATGCCTATTCTAAAGTAAAAGTGTAGTGATGATCCCTTAAATCATCATGAGTTCAACATAAATATCAATATCTTGAAGGGGACATGCCTCTTCATAAAATTATTTTGAAATTAAAAACAATTAAACACAAAAGATTAAGCTCTAGTGAGCCATAAATCAAATTTTTTCATGTGATCTAGGTAATCCTACCTCCCATGAGTATCAACATCTTCAACAACGTTCCTGGAAGCTATCTCCATGATCACCATCTTCTTCAAGTGTTCACATGATTCACTTATCACCGAGTCTTCTTTCTTGGCTGCTTCTAAGGCTTTATGTAACACATACCTGCACTCCTCTGTGCATCCATTCATATCCTTCAACTCACCACCCTCTTTGAATAACGCAGACACTCCCTCCTTTGCAACATCGATGAGTTACTTTGTGTCTTCTTGAAGCTCATTATAATACTCCTTATGTTTCCTCATAAGGTCTTTAGCAGCTGTGATGGTTTCACTACCAAAAGGATCTTTCTTTTGTGCTTCTTGGATCTTTTCCTAAATTCGATCATTCACCCTTTTATGTTCTTGAACTAAAACATAACTTTGGGAATGAGTTCCCCATAACTTGTTCATCTAGATGATTAAGTTAGAATTCCATTTTTGCAATACTATAGAGAGTGCATCATATTTTTCCTTGACCACTTGTGCTTGCTCTTGCTTTCCTTTTGACTGAGAGCTCTCCCCCAATATCAACAACTTAGTGTCCTTCAGAAATTCATTTTCTCTCAGTATTCTTTCATTACTAGTTTTGTACATATCCCTTTCTTTTATCAACAATTGAATTTGTGCTTTATTCAACTTGGCCACATTGATTCCAATGCCAACCATAGCCACAAGATCAACTTCACCCACTTTCAGTGTCATCACATGTCCAAATGCTTTTTCTGTGCCAATGATCACATATTTCTTGTGAGGAGGATACAAAGCCCAAATCATGAGAGAATTCTCATCAGGATTATATTTCAATCCTATATAGACTTCTGTGACTCCTTCAGGGTTGAGTTTGTGAGTAGCACTATTATTATGCAAAAAACTATTAAAAACAAGAGCTAAGTTCAAATCCAAACCAAGAAAGATCATCACACCATATTTTTCCAACAATTTCCTTCCTTTTCTAGGGTCATATTCTTTATCTCATTATCCACATCTAGTTTCAAAGTGTTCAACAATTGGGTCTCATTTCTAGGTGTGATACTAGTGATAGAGTCTCTTATTGCTTTCCCCTTTTGTTTGTATAGGAATGATCTGAATTTTGATGATTTTATAAATTCATTATCAGAAACAAATGATCTATAGGCCAACTGCCTTGTATCAGCATCAAACCTTTCATCGATTTCTTGTTATCTACTGGAAGGTTGGTACTCTTCAATTATTATTTCAGAGATCTTGTCATTTTGACCTTTACATTTCCTTTCACCAGAGGCTTATTCACTTCCAGAAGATAGCATTCCCGCCTCTTCTATTTTCTTCAATTGTTGCTCAACCTTCCTGTTGTACTCATCGATGGCTAATTCGACCTCCCTTTCTTCCATATTTCTAATTATATAATCTTTTGGGTAAGGTATATTTTCATATCCACCCAAATTCACTTTCTTTTTAGTAGCATCGATGTCCCTTCAAGATCAAATCCCTTTCTAGGTGTAGCTCTTTTCAAATTGAACTGTGATAGTTTATAAGGATTGAATCATATCCTTCCTTTGATAGCACATTAAAATCCACAAAGCACAATGTACTTGGAATGAATGATTGTTTTTCATAAGCACTTAAATTCATGACACTTGAGTAGTCCATCTACCTAACAACTTCCAAGTACGCAACTTTGTTTGGCATTGTTTTCGGTAAAAGAAAAGGTGTGTCCTCAAAACCATATACTCTAATCATGGTAGCATCTACATAGCAGTACCAATCACCCCAATTATGTCCCATAGTTGTGGATCCATTGAAATATCTAGGCCTCAAAAATATTTTGATCTCATCAGTTAAGGAATACTCGTAGGGGTGATTAAAAAATCTATACAATGTTTTAACAAAATACTCCTCAAAAATAATATAGTTAGAATTTAAGAACCTGCTGTCCCAAATAGCAGTCCACAATTGTATTAGAAATGGCTGGCCCTCCTTATCACATTGTGTAATTTTCAGTTCTTCTGGCCACATTCCTATTTCCTGACAATAATATAATATCAAGTGCATAAGAATAGAATAGTGTTTGAAGTGCAATGTAGGAGATCCATTTTTTATTGCCATCAAACCTAAGTCAATCTCCTTGGTGATGGAAGAAGCATAATCAAATGGTTTGGCATTATTAAATTGAACATATACTACAATAACCATTGGACCTATTGACATGAATTCAGAAGCCTCCATCCCCAATAG